>SKCR01043847.1:0-33491 GCA_019454045.1 Zanthoxylum bungeanum
CAACCGAAGGCAAAGTGTAAATTGGTCCCCAATGGGTGTAGTTTGATGGTGTAGGGTTTAGGATCTCGTCTTGAGGTCATAGGTTTTAATCCAACCAGTGCGTTTCTTGTAAGAACCTGAGACAGCCGAGAATTCCACATTGTCAAAATTCCAGGGAGGACACTGATGGATATTGTCCGGAAGCCTCTATTTGGCATATTGTCAAAATTCCACATTTACATCTGAATGAAGAAAATGAAAATTTATTGTGGGAGAATGTTCTAATAGTTAGTGGACAAAGAGTTGTCCCAGCTAGTCAATATAGATTAATACTTGTCCCCGCTAGGTGTGGAAAAAAATAATTTTATTTTCGTTCTAGCAAACTTTTTAAAAATAAAAAATAAAAAATAAAAAATTCCCACTTCTATACAAATTGGAGAATATATTAGTAGTTATTGTACTTCATTATGGACTTAAATTCGATGCTAGATTGAGTATAGTATTGAGCTTTTTGTAAATTACGATCGGTAATTATTGGTTAATAATTTAAATATAATTGAATCTTAATTATTTATTATTATTAAAATATATGTGACATAAGATTATAAAAAATTTAATACAACTCAGTGTAAGAAGTTTGTATAGTAAATAGAGGGAGTAGTCCCACATTGAAAAATGATATGGAAAATGAAAGTTTATAAGTGTTCTCTAAATATTTATATTAAATTGATAAAAACAAGGGTTTGGCTTGGGTTTGAGTTTGAGTTTGGATGTGTGTGGTTGGTTGGCTTGACATTAGATGTAATTAATATATTTAATATCTATTAAATTAATCAAAGATGGGTATTGTGCTTGAGCTTGGAGTTTATGATTCATTAAATGTCTTGCTTACTTGAAAAACGTTTTTCTTTTTAAATTTTTGATTTTGAATCAGAAGGTTGTGTCTGATCAACACAACTCTTCTAAAATAACTGGAAAACGTTTTGCATCACTTTATCATTAACTGTTTTCCATTTTTTGTTTATATACACAAAACAGTTTGCAGAGTACCAATATAATTTGAAATCCTTATGATTCTTGGAAACGAAAAAATAAGAAACACTTAGTAAATTCGTCAGGAATCGAAACTTCGGTGCAGAAATTTCGATTTTCATATTGTTGAATTCTGGTGGCAGACGTCCAACGAATAACAAGCACAAGAATATGGGCGAATTTATGCTATAGGACATACCATTATCCGCTAGCCTCAATCTATATAAGTTAGTTTTTATTATTGTTAAGTGTGATTACTTGTATTGTAAGTTTCTATTTTATGCGTAAGTTTTTGTTTCAATAAAAATTTATTGTACTGTTTCTGTTTTTATTTCAATAATAACTTATTACATTTGCTGATTGTTCTTCAACACTCAGCAATGGATCCAAAATCGTTTGTTATTGAACGTACTTTCTATAGGATGAGTTCTTAATATATCTACTAAAAATTATTAATGTGGAAGGGAAATTGATCAAACCCTCTTATTGTTTCAAGAAAATATTTGATGGGTTTTGAAATATGGAAATGGTTGAATTTGAAGGGTAACATATTCTTTTTAACAGAAGAGAATTTTGAAATATAAGGGTGAAGATGATTTGTTTTAATAAACTAAAAGAAGTATAGTATTTAAGATGAGTCCATACTTTGTGCAAAGTAAATACTAAATGAATTAATCTATCAATTAAGAAATTATAATGTGTTTCAACTAATCCTCGACATAGTTCGAAAAAAATAAGTATTTTTTAAAAATCTAAATATAATTTAGCAATTCCTTCTCAAAGCAAGCATTTTATGTGTTGTGAAATCAAAAGGGTATAATTTTTCAACAAGACAACAAATATGAACACATGATCCATTTCAAATATTTTGAACCCATCTTTTATATACGAGACAAGATATTTTAACCCCTCAATTTATTTCACTAACCCCCATTTATCAATTAATCTAATTTATTTACAAAATCATCCTTATTAAATAATTAAAATGAGTTTTTTCTATTTTTCCTCTCATTGGTTCTTCTCTCTCAAGTGTAAGGTTTTGAGATTAGCACATAAGCATTCATATAACTGAAATTTAAAATTTTCTTCCAAAACTACTTTAAGGATCGTGGTTATGTTGTTGTTGATGTAAATAAATATAATATTAAATTAATCCATATTAATTCAAACATACATACATATGATTTATTTATCAATATAAATAAAAATTCAGCAAAGAAATCATACCTAAACTCCTTTATTCTTTTCTAAAGCCTTTTGAATTCCCTTCTTGAGTTTTTCCCTTGTCGTAGTGTACTAAGTGTTGCATCTTTAGTTGACATACTAAAACTCCTCTATAAACAAATTGTTCCCAATCTGAGACAAAAAAAAAGAAGTTATTTTATTTCTTGAATGTTGCAGTCTTCGATAGTGATCATAGAATGTAACGATTGGTAGTCTTTACTACTATTGTACTGTAGTACTGTTACATCGCGGAACGAGTGTTACGAAATATAAATTATGTTCGAGCATATATACATTCATGGAACGACTCTAGGGATAAACGGTAAATTCTTTGAAATTTCGATGCGAAATTCTATGATGTTCTACTCCGAACAGTACATGGTATTTGGGCCATAACTTTCTCATACGAACTTAAATTTTTATGAATTTTACATCACTAGAAAACTGAGATCGAGATCTACAACTTCCATGTTCAACATTTTTCCAAATTCGAACTAGAAATGGGCTAAAAATGCAGAATAAAAATTTAGATGAATAGTACCCGATGGCATTCTAGTAAATTCTATAGGTTCTCCAAAATTCTATATTTTTCTTATTTTAAAATGGCCAAGTATAAAAGGGAACTATTCATGTATCCCTAGAAATCAAAAAGAAAGAAATAAAGAAATGTCATATGATGGAAAATAAAGAAGAAAGAAGAAAGAAGAAGAAGAAAGTGTTAAGCACTCATTCACCAAACAAAGAAGAAGAAAAGCTACCATGGAGACTAGAGGAATGAAGGAAACCTAGAGAAAGAAGGTAAGGAAACTTTAACCCAAGTTTTGGAAATTGATGTCTTGATGATTTAAGGGTTGATGGATATTGTTGAGTTAAAGTAATTGATGTTTATATGATTTTAGTGATAAGAAAATGAAGATTGTAGAAAATTCCCAATTTGTTAAATAACTTCATCGACAGGTACCATTGCCTAGCGCTGGAGGTTGGGGCTTATGAGTCCCTGGAGGCTCTTGAGAGTTTTAAATGAGCATTAAGGTGGGAAGGTTATGGTCTCATCTTAGGATCCAAGAGGTGCCCGACTATGCCTCGACCTTGGAGCAGGCAATGAGGTTTGTACTGCTAGAAGAAGGGGAGAAAGTAGCTCGATGAGGAAATGATCGAGTGAAAAAGAAACTGAGGCAGGAGAATCACAGGGATATTGGCAATGGTCGGAGAAGGCCTGGCCCGAGGCAACGAGAGTTTAGGCCAATCACCCAGTGCGCATCGGCACCGAGAGGAGGCACCCGATCAAGATCGCACATGTTGTAGGGGGCACATCGTACACTACAGTCAACGGAACTCTGGCATAGAGAGCTCGATAGATTCAGGACAATGGCCTGTTGACTGAGCCTGACCCGAAAAGGGAGATTAGTTCAAAATATTTAGTTCTAAAAATAATTCTATGGTTAGTATATCTAAGTATGTAAAATTTTAATTTAAAGGCTCTAGGCACCCTAAAAATGGAAAAACACGAAAATACAGAGCACATACAAGGCAAACACACCCGTAAAAACCCTAGAAACACATACTTCATATCCCTAACAAAAAAACTCAGAAAGATTACACCCAAATATACACACAAAAACATAAACACATCCACATAAAAATAGATCCACCCCTCATATTGTCATTGGCACACAAGAAAACTCAGAAAAAATAAGTAAAATACACAGGCAAACCATACCAACAAATCACCTCCATTGTCGCAAACCAAAAGCATAAAACGGCAATAGAGTGAGGAACTTACTTGCAAAAGTTTGAAGATGGTGATGAAGGATGCTCGAATTTGTTGGAAGTTCAAAGTTGCAGAAGACGGTGTAAAGCTTTTAGGGTTCTTTGGAGAAGACATAGTGGTAAAATGAGGACTAGAAGAGGAACGACCTTTAAGTATGCATCTCGGGCTGATTAGGACCGTCAGATTGAAACAAACGCATAGGATCAGTAACACGTGTAAAAGAGATCACGTCTGTGGGAATCAAATGAAAGGCTCATATTGAAACCACGGTTTCGATTGGGCACATCTGTCTTGAGTTTGGCACGCAAGATGTGGATGCGTGACACCTATCATCTCGGGGAGACGAAGCAAAAAAAAAAGCATGAAAGATGTGATGGCATTTAAGGAAGATCATTAAGTCTCACATCTTCCTATAGACGATTCAGAAACCCTAGAAAGACTCTTTAGTGGGTGATGAAAGAAAGGTGATCATTATAAAAAAAATGGAATCTTTGGCGATATGTGTGCCTTCCTGACCCGAGGGACATGGCAGTATGAATAGTTACGAGCTATGACCTGAGGACATAGACGTCATCTATACCATCTTTTTATAGTTCCCGACATCAACTCACTAACTCGTTGATACTGAGAATTATGAGACAGATGTTGATGGTAGTTTTTAACCCCAAGGAAGTTTGAAGCTTAGGAAGGGGTAAAATGGGGTTTGTATTAGGCAAACCGACCCGACCTAAAGGAAAGTATCAGATTCGACATCATCTGAGCACACGCGGAAGCCAACCCGATGTGGTTCCTGGCTACCGACCCGAACTATTAAAGAAGTAAGGAATAGTTGATCAAGCACCATCCACTTCGACACGCCGACCCAATGACCGAGGTAAAAGAATATATCTTGTACCCACAGGTTTATGACGTATGCCCTACATGAGAGTTTGAGCTTCTAAAGGACTGATGTGACAGGAGTAAGCCAACAACTTTCCTTGGGAAAAGACTCTGACAGACGGAATAGTGCTGGAATGGCTGAGTTTAGAGCTGTCACATTTGCAGAATGTATAATAGTGGACAAAAGGTTGGAATGATGGGCTTCTGCTGGCAGAAGGTGGTAGAGTCAGAGATCAGAGCTACTGTTTACAGAGTGGTTGAGGAAAAAGAACATGGACGACGATGACATGGTGACATGAGCTGACGTCATGGGTTGGTGGAATACTAGTTTGAAAGCCTTAAAAGGGTGAAGTCACAATTCAAGGGTTTTGCATTTTGATATTTCAACCACTTGTAAAGAGAGATCGAAAAGCTTAGTGATAGAGAGAAAGTCATATTCGGTTTTGACCCGAGCAAGTGTAATATCCCAGATTTTTAGGACTATTCTAGAAGATTCCCGGAAAGATGTTATAGTCTCGGAGCATGATGATAATGAAGAATAAGAGTTCAATCGATGTTATATGGGTTGGAATAATGGATTATGATTTTTAGCCGCGTTGGAAAACGCGTAGGATCGGAAGTCAGTTACGAGATTTTTATTATTCGAGTCAAGTTTACTATTTTGACCTCAGAAAGAGTAAACGAACTCCGATCGAGCTGATTTTTGGACCATCAGACTCGTTTTTTTCCGATACGAACAACTTTCGTGTTGAACACTTTTCGAGAATCGCATCAGAAGGGCTTCGAAAATGCGAAATTCTAGAAGGTTCTATGGTAGGGGCGTGTTTGGTTATTTTCGCAGGGACCAAAGTGATATTTTCCAGGTAGTATATATTGCCTCATAGTTTTAAGAAATTGCAGTTGGACCAAACTTCTTCATTTCTCTCTACCCGCACCCCAGCGTCGTTTTTGGAAGGAGGACTCGCCGGCGACGATTCCGGCCACCACAGGCCGGCGCGCCGGTGCCGATATGCTCCCCCAGCGACGGCAAGCAGCGTGGTGGCCGGCGATCGGCCGTTAGACGCCGGCAACGGCAAGAAAAAGGAAGAAGAGGGCGCGACCTTGGGTGTGTCGATCCCGGCTCGTCCGGTCGTTTCACGAGCCGTGCCACCTACCAAATCGAAGACCTCGGAGAGTACTACGAGTGTGCGGAGTCGGTTTCGCCGAACAGCGGCCGAAGGCTCGCGAATCGAGAGAGGAAGATTCGGTGAACAGTAAACCCATGTCGAACGGTTGCTCCGATCAGAATTCCGTCGACACCAGCGCGTTCGTATGGCCGGTGGGAGTCCGAATACGGCCTCGAAATTTCGGTACGACTCTCCGTTTAGAATTTCATATTTCAAAGTGTATTGTCATATAATCGGATTGTTCCAGTAGTTTCGTAGAGTAATAAATGGACATGAATTGAATTGAATATGTCTTAGTGTGTTAAAACGATAAATGTGGTAGAATCCGGGGAGAAACGGATTAGATTTGCTCGATCCGATAGAATATGTAAGTTTTGGGAAAAAGTGAGTTTTTGCGTATAAGATGTATTTTGGTTTTGATAATAGTTATGAGTTATTTTTGATATTACGAACATGTTTGGATAAATCCGGGATGGTTCGGAGGGTTCGAGACCTTTCCGTAGCGTTTGCGGAAACGTTTTCGGAAGATTTTCTAAGAACGTGTAAAATCGGGGATTTAAGTGAACTAGTGGCTTGGAATAGATTTTAGTGATGTTCTAAGAATACTGAAACTGAATGTATTGAAATCGGAGTTGATTTGATCATTTTGAAGAGATTTGGAATTTTATAGTAGTTTGGTCGAGAACTTTGTAAGTCGTGTGTCTGACGGCTTTTCGTCATTTATTTTGACAGACTTGAGTAGGATCTTCGGCGCTCGCGAAGCCAGGTAAGTAACTCATGCGATGAGAGCTTAATGTGTGATTTCGTATCTTGATTTTACATATATACATGTATAGATGATTAATATGTTAGGTAAAACAGAAGATAGTTAAGAAGTAGTTTGAGAAGCAGTTCGAGATTATGTGTAGCTAAGTGAAACGATCATCGCAGGTATGGCTTTTGTTATTAGCATAATATAAAGTAAGAGGTTTAATGATGTTAATGACTATGTGTATGTATGAATGTACATAAAGGTATGAATCTGTAACGATATGAAGTGTGTATGTGAATAAATATGAAAATGTATAAATATATGAGTATGTATTCGTATATGCATATGGTACTAAGATACGTATAGGTTGGATATGTTCAGTTGATAAAGATGTTATATCAGATGTTCCTAGATAGAGATCCTGAATGATTATGTTTGATCGATAAAGGAAAAGCTATGAGAATTATTAAAGGTATGACATTTGAATTTGATAACAAGAGGTGTATTCATATGTTTGAAACATATGTTTGTACGTGAGTGTTTGAGTCGTGTTTTGGAATGTTTGTTATGAATGTGCTTATGTATGAGGAGTCGCGTGACAAACTTGGTGTGCCATGATATGTATGTATTGCTTGATTGTATGCCTTGTGAAGTATTGGTTGTTAAGTTTGCGTCATGATTAGTTATATGATGATTGTGTGTGTGACAGTGTGTGTGTACGTGTTCGATGGAGCTCGTTGATTATATGAATAACGAATGCTTATGTGAAATTTAGTAATGAAATTTGGAAACTAATGTGTGCTAGATGTTATAAAGTGCGTTTGTTTAGCTGCATTGGTATGCATGTATATGTATAAGAACTTAGAATCATTTTTGGCATGTATATAAGAGAGGTGTGATAAGGTATGTGTAAATGTATATGAATCTCGATTGTTAAGTCGTAGTAGTAATGTTGTAATTAAAGGAAGTTAAGAAAGACTTGATTTGGTATTGAGAAAAGTTTATTTAACATAGCGATTTGATGATATTTCAAAGTTAGACTATTGTGATAAAAGTATAGATATATATGATTTGCTTTGTATACTTAGGCGTTAGCTATTAGATTATCATATATGTTAATATGAAAATGTGAAACTTTGATAAGAGTTAAGAATAAGGAATAATAACAAATTAATAATTCGAATTTAAAGTAACTTAGTAAATCTGATAAACGACTGATATGTTTGACTTGTTTGTTGTGTTACTAGCAGAGTTACTTACTGAGTTTTAAAACTCACATCAAACCAGTTTGCCAGTTTTGCAGGATGAATTGTAGATTGGTCCATCATGTCGTTTTTGGAAGTCATTCTCGAGACGTGGTTTACCCAAGCGGCAGTCACCCTCGCAAGTGTCTTGGGAAATGTTTTAGAAGATCAGGATATTTGATTTATTGTTTTATTTTATCGAACTGAGTACGTGGTTTGTATTAATAATTTAAAGTTTTGATTGCATGTGATGTTGTGGGCACAGAGCCCTTGAGTGTTGATAGATGTGGGCACAGAGCCCTTAGGTTGTGGTTTTGATGAGTTTTCTTTTGACCTGAGGTCCTTTTATTGGGATGATGTTTTCTTGGTTTGCCTTTGGTGCTGGACTGCGATCCAGGTTATCCAGTTTTTAGGATACTTCATGCCGAATTTTCGGTAGATTCAGGGCTTATGGAGATGGGTCAATCCTGTCTCCTGCCGGTAGCATCCTACCTCTGGCGGGGTGTTACAGTTGTGGTATCAGAGCAAAGGTTAGGGTGTCGGTGACTGCTGCTACAGGGTATCTGATCGTCTGAGTAAGTTTTTGTTGCATATGGAGCATATAAGTCTTGTTTGTTATTTGATTGGATTAATATTATATGGTATGATATGCTATGATTTTGATTGATGTTGTTGATTTCAGATTATTGAAACATGTTTGTATGATATCAATATATATATATATATATATATATATATATATATATTTGTGTACAGGTACATTAAGTTAAAAGTATGTTGTTCATATAGGTATATGTATAGGTGAGTAATGTGAATCTGAGGTGTTTTGAAGTATGAGAGATTTCATGATGTTGATAGTCTGAATTTTGAAATGATATTTTGAATCATGTTTTGAAAACTTGGAATTTGATTTCTGGCATAACAGAGTTTGAAAAGAAAAAGAAAAGAATGAAGAAAGAAAGTTTTCAGAGGTTTTGATTTTGATTATAAAGGATAAAGAAAATGTTTCTGCCTCGACGTTTGATTTGAGTTTTCATGATTTGAGATCTATTAATATGTTTTTGTCTCGGTGCTCGAAAATGATTTTGATATTTTTAGACTGTAAAATTTGTTTCCGCCGAGACGCTCGAAAATTTGTTTCCTCCGCCACGGTGCTTGGTGATTTTATGTTTTGACCCTCCGTGGTGATCGGTTATGTTACGTTCCGGGTTGGCCACCGGGGCGATCGTTACTGGTCCAGACCATCGGAAAATGGCTGGCCCATTACTCTGTCGACATGGTACGTACACTGTCCAGTCTTTGCGCGCGACTGAGCAGTGGACGATCGGTATTATTTTGAAAACATTGCATCAAAGACTCATTCATGATTTTTTTCAAATTTATGTTTTGGGGAGAAAAGGATTTCAAACTAATTGCATTTTGATTTGATGCATTGGACATTACTTTTGATATTTTACGATACGATGTATTTATATGTTTCCGTCTCAGCGATAGTTTTATGTTTTCTTGATGTGTTTCCGCTGAGATGATCGGTTATTGTTATGTTTCCGCCCCGACGATCGGTGTATGCATTTATGTTTTTCATAACTTATCATATGTTTCCGCCGGGGTGATCGTAGGGTCTAAGCCATCAGAAATGGTACGACCCAACCCTCTGTCGACAGGGGATCGGTTCGTTCATTGCCCGATCTGTGCGCGCGATTTGGGCATTGGGCGCTCGTTTATGTTTCGTCCAGTGAGTTATGCTGGATGCTCGATATGGTTTTTACGATGATGGATTTTTGAAATTGATTTTGTTTATAGTAAAAGTTTTTTCAAATGAATTTTCGAAATGATTTTTAAAAGAAATCGTTTTATGCTTCCAAATGTATTTTGAATAATGGCAGATATTGACAGATTTCAGACTATCAACATCATAAGAGTATTATGGTTGTCACTTCTGGTTGTGACGATAGAGGTATTTGTTGGTATAAAAGTTTATGTCGTTATAAGAGTATGTATGTAAGTTTATAGTTAGACATGGATCTTATGGATATGTGATGATTATGTGTGTTATGTGGATAGCCATACAAAGTTGTATGTGCGATGGTATATGTATGAATGTAAACTTTGATGTTGATGTCGTTTACATATATGATGTAGAATGACATGATGTGAAATGAATGAGTTCCATTTTGTATTATGGATGAAATAGATAATATGAGATTCGTATTAAGTTCCATTTTGATATTGTGTTGCATGTAAAGAACATGTGTTAAGTTTCTTGTTTCAGATGATGATGTATTCGATTGACTGCGTAGAATCTGTGGTCTATTTTCTTTTTTGTTGATGGATGAGATTGAAAACAGTTTGAGAGTGTTCTTATGAATGGATGTGAATTGAAATGACAAGTTTGGCTTGATTTAGACATGAAATGTTAGATTTGATGTGTTTTGTTTCGAAATAGCATGATTCGTATTGATGTATGGAATATGTAACTTTTGAAAGGTGTTAAGTATGGTGACTTCCGAATATGGACAAGATGGTAAAGTACGTACGATTGGTTCCGAGTGATCAGAAATAAGGACGGAGAAATTTCGAGGACGAAATTTTTATAAGGAGGGGAGAATGTAATATCCCAGATTTTTAGGACTATTCTAGAAGATTCCCGGAAAGATGTTATAGTCTCGGAGCATGATGATAATGAAGAATAAGAGTTCAATCGATGTTATATGGGTTGGAATAATGGATTATGATTTTTAGCCGCGTTGGAAAACGCGTAGGATCGGAAGTCAGTTACGAGATTTTTATTATTCGAGTCAAGTTTACTATTTTGACCTCAGAAAGAGTAAACGAACTCCGATCGAGCTGATTTTTGGACCATCAGACTCGTTTTTCCGATACGAACAACTTTCGTGTTGAACACTTTTCGAGAATCGCATCAGAAGGGCTTCGAAAATGCGAAATTCTAGAAGGTTCTATGGTAGGGGCTGTTTTGTTATTTTCGCAGGGACCAAAGTGATATTTTCCAGGTAGTATATATTGCCTCATAGTTTTAAGAAATTGCAGTTGGACCAAACTTCTTCATTTCTCTCTACCCGCACCCCAGCGTCGTTTTTGGAAGGAGGACTCGCCGGCGACGATTCCGGCCACCACAGGCCGGCGCGCCGGTGCCGATCTGCTCCCCCAGCGACGGCAAGCAGCGTGGTGGCCGGCGATCGGCCGTTAGACGCCGGCAACGGCAAGAAAAAGGAAGAAGAGGGCGCGACCTTGGGTGTGTCGATCCCGGCTCGTCCGGTCGTTTCACGAGCCGTGCCACCTACCAAATCGAAGACCTCGGAGAGTACTACGAGTGTGCGGAGTCGGTTTCGCCGAACAGCGGCCGAAGGCTCGCGAATCGAGAGAGGAAGATTCGGTGAACAGTAAACCCATGTCGAACGGTTGCTCCGATCAGAATTCCGTCGACACCAGCGCGTTCGTATGGCCGGTGGGAGTCCGAATACGGCCTCGAAATTTCGGTACGACTCTCCGTTTAGAATTTCATATTTCAAAGTGTATTGTCATATAATCGGATTGTTGTTCCAGTAGTTTCGTAGAGTAATAAATGGACATGAATTGAATTGAATATGTCTTAGTGTGTTAAAACGATAAATGTGGTAGAATCCGGGGAGAAACGGATTAGATTTGCTCGATCCGATAGAATATGTAAGTTTTGGGAAAAAGTGAGTTTTTGCGTATAAAGATGTATTTTGGTTTTGATAATAGTTATGAGTTATTTTTGATATTACGAACATGTTTGGATAAATCCGGGATGGTTCGGAGGGTTCGAGATTTCCGTAGCGTTTGCGGAAACGTTTTCGGAAGATTTTCTAAGAACGTGTAAAATCGGGGATTTAAGTGAACTAGTGGCTTGGAATAGATTTTAGTGATGTTCTAAGAATACTGAAACTGAATGTATTGAAATCGGAGTTGATTTGATCATTTTGAAGAGATTTGGAATTTTATAGTAGTTTGGTCGAGAACTTTGTAAGTCGTGTGTCTGACGGCTTTTCGTCATTTATTTTGACAGACTTGAGTAGGATCTTCGGCGCTCGCGAAGCCAGGTAAGTAACTCATGCGATGAGAGCTTAATGTGTGATTTCGTATCTTGATTTTACATATATACATGTATAGATGATTAATATGTTAGGTAAAACAGAAGATAGTTAAGAAGTAGTTTGAGAAGCAGTTCGAGATTATGTGTAGCTAAGTGAAACGATCATCGCAGGTATGGCTTTTGTTATTAGCATAATATAAAGTAAGAGGTTTAATGATGTTAATGACTATGTGTATGTATGAATGTACATAAAGGTATGAATCTGTAACGATATGAAGTGTGTATGTGAATAAATATGAAAATGTATAAATATATGAGTATGTATTCGTATATGCATATGGTACTAAGATACGTATAGGTTGGATATGTTCAGTTGATAAAGATGTTATATCAGATGTTCCTAGATAGAGATCCTGAATGATTATGTTTGATCGATAAAGGAAAAGCTATGAGAATTATTAAAGGTATGACATTTGAATTTGATAACAAGAGGTGTATTCATATGTTTGAAACATATGTTTGTACGTGAGTGTTTGAGTCGTGTTTTGGAATGTTTGTTATGAATGTGCTTATGTATGAGGAGTCGCGTGACAAACTTGGTGTGCCATGATATGTATGTATTGCTTGATTGTATGCCTTGTGAAGTATTGGTTGTTAAGTTTGCGTCATGATTAGTTGTATGATGATTGTGTGTGTGACAGTGTGTGTGTACGTGTTCGATGGAGCTCGTTGATTATATGAATAACGAATGCTTATGTGAAATTTAGTAATGAAATTTGGAAACTAATGTGTGCTAGATGTTATAAAGTGCGTTTGTTTAGCTGCATTGGTATGCATGTATATGTATAAGAACTTAGAATCATTTTTGGCATGTATATAAGAGAGGTGTGATAAGGTATGTGTAAATGTATATGAATCTCGATTGTTAAGTCGTAGTAGTAATGTTGTAATTAAAGGAAGTTAAGAAAGACTTGATTTGGTATTGAGAAAAGTTTATTTAACATAGCGATTTGATGATATTTCAAAGTTAGACTATTGTGATAAAAGTATAGATATATACGATTTGCTTTGTATACTTTAGGCGTTAGCTATTAGATTATCATATATGTTAATATGAAAATGTGAAACTTTGATAAGAGTTAAGAATAAGGAATAATAACAAATTAATAATTCGAATTTAAAGTAACTTAGTAAATCTGATAAACGACTGATATGTTTGACTTGTTTGTTGTGTTACTAGCAGAGTTACTTACTGAGTTTTAAAACTCACATCAAACCAGTTTGCCAGTTTTGCAGGATGAATTGTAGATTGGTCCATCATGTCGGTTTTGGAAGTCATTCTCGAGACGTGGTTTACCCAAGCGGCAGTCACCCTCGCAAGTGTCTTGGGAAATGTTTTAGAAGATCAGGATATTTGATTTATTGTTTTATTTTATCGAACTGAGTACGTGGTTTGTATTAATAATTTAAAGTTTTGATTGCATGTGATGTTGTGGGCACAGAGCCCTTGAGTGTTGATAGATGATGTGGCACAGAGCCCTTAGGTTGTGGTTTTGATGAGTTTTCTTTTGGACCTGAGGTCCTTTTATTGGGATGATGTTTTCTTGGTTTGCCTTTGGTGCTGGACTGCGATCCAGGTTATCCAGTTTTTAGGATACTTCATGCCGAATTTTCGGTAGATTCAGGGCTTATGGAGATGGGTCAATCCTGTCTCCTGCCGGTAGCATCCTACCTCTGGCGGGGTGTTACAGTTGTGGTATCAGAGCAAAGGTTAGGGTGTCGGTGACTGCTGCTACAGGGTATCTGATCGTCTGAGTAAGTTTTTGTTGCATATGGAGCATATAAGTCTTGTTTGTTATTTGATTGGATTAATATTATATGGTATGATATGCTATGATTTTGATTGATGTTGTTGATTTCAGATTATTGAAACATGTTTGTATGATATCAATATATATATATATATATATATATATATATATATATATATATAGTATATTTGTGTACAGGTACATTAAGTTAAAAGTATGTTGTTCATATAGGTATATGTATAGGTGAGTAATGTGAATCTGAGGTGTTTTGAAGTATGAGAGATTTCATGATGTTGATAGTCTGAATTTTGAAATGATATTTTGAATCATGTTTTGAAAACTTGGAATTTGATTTCTGGCATAACAGAGTTTGAAAAGAAAAAGAAAAGAAGGAAGAAAGAAAGTTTTCAGAGGTTTTGATTTTGATTATAAAGGATAAAGAAAATGTTTCTGCCTCGACGTTTGATTTGAGTTTTCATGATTTGAGATCTATTAATATGTTTTCGTCTCGGTGCTCGAAAATGATTTTGATATTTTTAGACTGTAAAATTTGTTTCCTTCCGCCGAAACGCTCGAAAATTTGTTTCCGCCACGGTGCTTGGTGATTTTATGTTTTGACCCTCCGTGGTGATCGGTTATGTTACGTTCCGGGTTGGCCACCGGGGCGATCGTTACTGGTCCAGACCATCGGAAAATGGCTGGCCCATTACTCTGTCGACATGGTACGTACACTGTCCAGTCTTTGCGCGCGACTGAGCAGTGGACGATCGGTATTATTTTGAAAACATTGCATTAAAGACTCATTCATGATTTTTTTCAAATTTATGTTTTGGGGAGAAAAGGATTTCAAACTAATTGCATTTTGATTTGATGCATTGGACATTACTTTTGATATTTTACGATACGATGTATTTATATGTTTCCGTCTCAGCGATAGTTTTATGTTTTCTTGATGTGTTTCCGCTGAGATGATCGGTTATTGTTATGTTTCCGCCCCGACGATCGGTGTATGCATTTATGTTTTTCATAACTTATCATATGTTTCCGCCGGGGTGATCGTAGGGTCTAAGCCATCAGAAATGGTACGACCCAACCCTCTGTCGACAGGGGATCGGTTCGTTCATTGCCCGATCTGTGCGCGCGATTTGGGCATTGGGCGCTCGTTTATGTTTCGTCCAGTGAGTTATGCTGGATGCTCGATATGGTTTTTACGATGATGGATTTTTGAAATTGATTTTGTTTATAGTAAAAGAGTTTTTCAAATGAATTTTCGAAATGATTTTTAAAAGAAATCGTTTTATGCTTCCAAATGTATTTTGAATAATGGCAGATATTGACAGATTTCAGACTATCAACATCATAAGAGTATTATGGTTGTCACTTCTGGTTGTGACGATAGAGGTATTTGTTGGTATAAAAGTTTATGTCGTTATAAGAGTATGTATGTAAGTTTATAGTTAGACATGGATCTTATGGATATTGTGATGATTATGTGTGTTATGTGGATAGCCATACAAAGTTGTATGTGCGATGGTATATGTATGAATGTAAACTTTGATGTTGATGTCGTTTACATATATGATGTAGAATGACATGATGTGAAATGAATGAGTTCCATTTTGTATTATGGATGAAATAGATAATATGAGATTCGTATTAAGTTTCCATTTTGATATTGTGTTGCATGTAAAGAACATGTGTTAAGTTTCTTGTTTCAGATGATGTATTCGATTGACTGCGTAGAATCTGTGGTCTATTTTCTTTTTTGTTGATGGATGAGATTGAAAACAGTTTGAGAGTGTTCTTATGAATGGATGTGAATTGAAATGACAAGTTTGGCTTGATTTAGACATGAAATGTTAGATTTGATGTGTTTTGTTTCGAAATAGCATGATTCGTATTGATGTATGGAATATGTAACTTTTGAAAGGTGTTAAGTATGGTGACTTCCGAATATGGACAAGATGGTAAAGTACGTACGATTGGTTCCGAGTGATCAGAAATAAGGACGGAGAAATTTCGAGGACGAAATTTTTATAAGGAGGGGAGAATGTAATATCCCAGATTTTTAGGACTATTCTAGAAGATTCCCGGAAAGATGTTATAGTCTCGGAGCATGATGATAATGAAGAATAAGAGTTCAATCGATGTTATATGGGTTGGAATAATGGATTATGATTTTTAGCCGCGTTGGAAAACGCGTAGGATCGGAAGTCAGTTACGAGATTTTTATTATTCGAGTCAAGTTTACTATTTTGACCTCAGAAAGAGTAAACGAACTCCGATCGAGCTGATTTTTGGACCATCAGACTCGTTTTTCCGATACTAACAACTTTCGTGTTGAACACTTTTCGAGAATCGCATCAGAAGGGCTTCGAAAATGCGAAATTCTAGAAGGTTCTATGGTAGGGGCTGTTTTGTTATTTTCGCAGGGACCAAAGTGATATTTTCCAGGTAGTATATATTGCCTCATAGTTTTAAGAAATTGCAGTTGGACCAAACTTCTTCATTTCTCTCTACCCACACCCGCACCCCAGCGTCGTTTTTGGAAGGAGGACTCGCCGGCGACGATTCCGGCCACCACAGGCCGGCGCGCCGGTGCCGATCTGCTCCCCCAGCGACGGCAAGCAGCGTGGTGGCCGGCGATCGGCCGTTAGACGCCGGCAACGGCAAGAAAAAGGAAGAAGAGGGCGCGACCTTGGGTGTGTCGATCCCGGCTCGTCCGGTCGTTTCACGAGCCGTGCCACCTACCAAATCGAAGACCTCGGAGAGTACTACGAGTGTGCGGAGTCGGTTTCGCCGAACAGCGGCCGAAGGCTCGCGAATCGAGAGAGGAAGATTCGGTGAACAGTAAACCCATGTCGAACGGTTGCTCCGATCAGAATTCCGTCGACACCAGCGCGTTCGTATGGCCGGTGGGAGTCCGAATACGGCCTCGAAATTTCGGTACGACTCTCCGTTTAGAATTTCATATTTCAAAGTGTATTGTCATATAATCGGATTGTTCCAGTAGTTTCGTAGAGTAATAAATGGACATGAATTGAATTGAATATGTCTTAGTGTGTTAAAACGATAAATGTGGTAGAATCCGGGGAGAAACGGATTAGATTTGCTCGATCCGATAGAATATGTAAGTTTTGGGAAAAAGTGAGTTTTTGCGTATAAAGATGTATTTTGGTTTTGATAATAGTTATGAGTTATTTTTGATATTACGAACATGTTTGGATAAATCCGGGATGGTTCGGAGGGTTCGAGACATTTCCGTAGCGTTTGCGGAAACGTTTTCGGAAGATTTTCTAAGAACGTGTAAAATCGGGGATTTAAGTGAACTAGTGGCTTGGAATAGATTTTAGTGATGTTCTAAGAATACTGAAACTGAATGTATTGAAATCGGAGTTGATTTGATCATTTTGAAGAGATTTGGAATTTTATATAGTAGTTTGGTCGAGAACTTTGTAAGTCGTGTGTCTGACGGCTTTTCGTCATTTATTTTGACAGACTTGAGTAGGATCTTCGGCGCTCGCGAAGCCAGGTAAGTAACTCATGCGATGAGAGCTTAATGTGTGATTTCGTATCTTGATTTTACATATATACATGTATAGATGATTAATATGTTAGGTAAAACAGAAGATAGTTAAGAAGTAGTTTGAGAAGCAGTTCGAGATTATGTGTAGCTAAGTGAAACGATCATCGCAGGTATGGCTTTTGTTATTAGCATAATATAAAGTAAGAGGTTTAATGATGTTAATGACTATGTGTATGTATGAATGTACATAAAGGTATGAATCTGTAACGATATGAAGTGTGTATGTGAATAAATATGAAAATGTATAAATATATGAGTATGTATTCGTATATGCATATGGTACTAAGATACGTATAGGTTGGATATGTTCAGTTGATAAAGATGTTATATCAGATGTTCCTAGATAGAGATCCTGAATGATTATGTTTGATCGATAAAGGAAAAGCTATGAGAATTATTAAAGGTATGACATTTGAATTTGATAACAAGAGGTGTATTCATATGTTTGAAACATATGTTTGTACGTGAGTGTTTGAGTCGTGTTTTGGAATGTTTGTTATGAATGTGCTTATGTATGAGGAGTCGCGTGACAAACTTGGTGTGTGTATGATATGTATTGCTTGTTGTATGCCTTGTGAAGTATTGGTTGTTAAGTTTGCGTCATGATTAGTTGTATGATGATTGTGTGTGTGACAGTGTGTGTGTACGTGTTCGATGGAGCTCGTTGATTATATGAATAACGAATGCTTATGTGAAATTTAGTAATGAAATTTGGAAACTAATGTGTGCTAGATGTTATAAAGTGCGTTTGTTTAGCTGCATTGGTATGCATGTATATGTATAAGAACTTAGAATCATTTTTGGCATGTATATAAGAGAGGTGTGATAAGGTATGTGTAAATGTATATGAATCTCGATTGTTAAGTCGTAGTAGTAATGTTGTAATTAAAGGAAGTTAAGAAAGACTTGATTTGGTATTGAGAAAAGTTTATTTAACATAGCGATTTGATGATATTTCAAAGTTAGACTATTGTGATAAAAGTATAGATATATACGATTTGCTTTGTATACTTTAGGCGTTAGCTATTAGATTATCATATATGTTAATATGAAAATGTGAAACTTTGATAAGAGTTAAGAATAAGGAATAATAACAAATTAATAATTCGAATTTAAAGTAACTTAGTAAATCTGATAAACGACTGATATGTTTGACTTGTTTGTTGTGTTACTAGCAGAGTTACTTACTGAGTTTTAAAACTCACATCAAACCAGTTTGCCAGTTTTGCAGGATGAATTGTAGATTGGTCCATCATGTCGGTTTTGGAAGTCATTCTCGAGACGTGGTTTACCCAAGCGGCAGTCACCCTCGCAAGTGTCTTGGGAAATGTTTTAGAAGATCAGGATATTTGATTTATTGTTTTATTTTATCGAACTGAGTACGTGGTTTGTATTAATAATTTAAAGTTTTGATTGCATGATGTTGTGGGCACAGAGCCCTTGAGTGTTGATAGATGATGTGGGCACATAGCCCTTAGGTTGTGGTTTTGATGAGTTTTCTTTTGGACCTGAGGTCCTTTTATTGGGATGATGTTTTCTTGGTTTGCCTTTGGTGCTGGACTGCGATCCGGGTTATCCAGTTTTTAGGATACTTCATGCCGAATTTTCGGTAGATTCAGGGCTTATGGAGATGGGTCAATCCTGTCTCCTGCCGGTAGCATCCTACCTCTGGCGGGGTGTTACATCAAGTAATAAAATTCCCCTTCTTTACTCCTGTGGACGTAGGTTGGAGCCACTCTCCGCCGAATCATGTTAATCTCTTGTTTTCTCTGTGAATTTATGTAGTTGCTAAGTTTGCCCTAATTCCCAACTAACCATAAATTCACTACTAGAGAGATTTGTTCGAGAGGTTGAATTCTCAAATCACCATTGGAATGAAAAACAGCCGTTAAAATCTAAATCGAGTCTTTGAAAAAAAAAAATGTGTTAATAGTCTTATATAATATTTATGGTTAATTATATATTATGCTTACAAGGTGTTATTGAAATCTCTTGAGGTATAGGTCTCGTCCTTAAAAAATAGTATTTGTTGATAGTTATATATTATAATTATGACTAATTATATATTACGATTACAACAGTTGTTAAAATCCCTTGAGGTATAGGTCAAGTCTTTGAAAATTAGTATTTGTTAATAGTTTTATATTATACTTATGAGTAATTATATATTTCGATTACAGGAGTTGTTGAAATCCCATGAAATCTTGCTCTCGTCTTTGGAATGTGGCTAATTTAAGAGTTTAGACCTGTCCCGGCTCATATTTAATTTTTAGCGGATGTGAGATATTTTCTTTGTCACCTCCTATCATTTGCATATCGTTTTTCCAATTTGGCCTTTGTCATGTGGAAAGTTAATATGGATTCAATCGTGTACAAGTTTGGATATAATACCATCTAAAAACCTCATGTCCTAATCCCCGAAGCATAGTATAGTTTGCTCTAGTCTTGCAATAGAAGCAAAAGCTCATGGGTTCAAGTTTTAGGGAAAATGATTAATTTAGGGTTTGGGTGAGGTGTGGGTGTAATATATAAAGAAGAGATTTAGATCTCCATTTTTTAAAAACTAAAAAACTCATAGCCTAATTTATACTCAAAAATTAGCTTGAGTTGAGTGTTACCTCAAGTTTATATTTATACCCTAGTTACTATTCTTAATCATGTAAGAATGAGGTATTTCTAATTTGCATGGTCCAATCGTTGATCCCGAAAATTTCTACAATAAAATTAGGTAGGTCACTAATATAGTTCCCTATCCGCGATTCTGCTATTTACTGAAATAATTTTACTGGAATATAGGATTCCTGGCGGAAGCGATGTGGATTATTCAAGAATCGAAGTCGATTTGCTTTATAAAAAGAAGATATCAATGAACTTCTATGAAATGGTTTCACAGGATTCAGCCAATTGTCTTGATCGTGGGATATCGTTGAGAAATAGGAATCCGTGTTATCAAAAGATTTCCTGCGATTATTTCTAGTATGGAATGAGTCAATCAATGGCAATGAAGCGGATATGATACGAGGATGTTAATATATATACCTATTTTTTTAACAAATAAATAAGAGAAATTTATCTACTCAGATCTTAAGGTATTGAACCATATTCATATAGAGATTTTACTTTTATTAGTATGAGGATAATAATACTTATACCCAACTCGGTCAATAACGAATATAAAAAATTATATACGTACTTTATCCTAACAAATTTGGCCCATCTCCGGGGATTTTTGCCTTTCCACTGTTAAATATTATCACATAAGGATGTCAGAAACCCATATTCTGAGAATTTTGCCATATCTACGTGAGATAATGTCTTCATCATTTAATTCGTCTTTAATTGAAAGTGGTTAAGTGTTAAAGAGTCCTCAAGGGGTGGATATTGGTGGTGTAAGGTTCAGGATCTCACCTTGAGATCTTGTAATTGAATTCAGTGAGTGCGTTTCTTTAAGAGAATGTAATAGTCGGGGGTTTTACCTGTTACGCTTAAGTCCGGAATGAGTGATTTGGCAGTGAAATTTCCAACGATTAAAAAAAATTAAAAAAAATTAAGAAGAAATCAATAAACAAGAGGCTCTTAATATAGGATCAAAGTTTTTGACGAAGTAAACTGGTCACGGGATCATTCACCAATTATTGTGCAAGAATAATATACTTAACCACTTCGTCAAATATCAACAAAAATACTAAACAAAATTGCGAGAAACAACAAAAAGCAGTGTAATCTGGATCTTTCTTTACTTTTTAATACATATTTATTGCTACATGCATGTCACTATAGCTCATAAAATTTAAATTGTCTTTTTATTTAGAGAGAGGAAATTGATGGATATTGCCTGGAAGCCTAAATTTGGCAATTTGATGGATATTGCTAAAATTTCACATTTACATCTGAATGAAGAAACAGGAATTTTTTGTTTAAGTGTCAATTTGCACAACTCGAAAAAATTATTATTGGAGGGTTTTAAAAAAAATGAAAATCTCTGACTGTTATACAAATTGGAGAATGTATTGATAGTTAATTAGTTCAGGTTATACATCGCTTTTGTATTTAATATTTTATCATCTGTAGAATGAGTTGTGAATGTATCTATTTCTAATAAAAGTTATCTTCTTTCATAGCTAACTAATGTTGTAAATGCAAAAGCGTTTTTGCACATAAAACAAAATAAAAATTATAGGTCTATTAATAATGGAAGAACAAAAAAAAAAAAATACCTTATTGAGTAAATATTATACACTTTATTCTTTAAAATCTTTCAAAATTATTTTAAAAATGATTGGTAAATAAAAAGCAGAAATATTTACCCACCTAGCTCTAGCTGGGATGTAAATAAACAAAAACAAACAAACAAACAAACAACAATATTAATTGTACTCTTTTGAGTACCCCATCATTACAGAATTTGTCTTTTGTTCTTAAAATAATAATTTTATAAAAAAAGTTTCGAATCTTTGCTTTTACTGATCCTTAAATTCATGTTCTCAATTGTTACTTATTGCAAAGTCAAATTGTTAGGTAGAGGTGAGCTTCCCCTCTTGATCAACAACTGAAATAATTTTGTTATTAGTGCAACATGATCACAATTTATCTTGGTTCTAAGTCAATGATTTGGTCCAAATTTAATTGTGTAATTTCTTTTATATATATATACACAGACATTTTCTAATGAATGATCACTTAATTTAATAAGTTAAGAATTAAATTAAAAGACATAAAATTATGAATATATGGTTTACGATGACTACATACTTACTTTATGTTATTGAAAATGTTGTATAAATAAAGCGTTGGAGCCATAGAACTTAATAAGAATGTTGAAGGCTGATTTTTGTTCCAAGGGTAATTCGGGAAAATCATTTTTCAAACAAACCTCATTCAATTGTGAATTTGTCTCGTTTGTTGTGAACTAAATGCAAACTTGGCAAAAAATAGAATACACACGGATGAACAAATGATTTAACATGGTTCGACGGAATGGATCCAACCTACGTCCACAGGCACAAAGGAAAAGAAAGCTTTTATTACTGGATCGGGTCTGACCGATCTCTTCTGTTTCACTAGCTCGTGATTTTTTTTCTCTCTATTACAAGTTACAAATGTTTGTGAATGAAATTGATCAACCCCCTACAATGAATTCTCTATCCACTTATATACTAAGTCTAATTACACTGTTACGCTATCTCTGTGACGTCAGCCACGTTGCTAAGTCATTATTGCTTAGGCTCTCTTCCCCAATTACCCTACGGATAATAGCCCAATCATCTGTCACATCTACGACTTGCCACCTGACGCAGTTGCTCTCAACCACTCAAATCTCATCAAATCATGCTATTTTTGGTAACTGTTACACGTTATGACACAGTGCCAACCTGTATCCACACGATAGAGTATGTCAGTAAATAAACTTGCAACCCTGCTCCGTCCCATCAACTTCTGACCTACTTCTATTCTTATCAATGCTTGGGGAACCCAACTTCTATTTAGGGCTTACGTCATCCGTCTAAGAACACAATGTTGCAACCCCAACCAACACCATTGGGTTGGTCCGTCGGAACAAGTAACATCCTTCATTGTATCTACTAGTAGGTCGGGTCAGTGTGTCGAGACTTACGGTGATTGGTCTGACTACCTCTCATTTCCTCGACCGGATCTGATCTGCTGAGTCGATTCTGATTTTAGAGGCTGACACGAGGCTCTAAATACCGAGTTCAATGTTGAGGTTGCTTTGAGAGTCTGATATTGGACCGGACCTGACCACCTCGGGTCAACCTTCACAAATGTTTCAGTGTTGTCGAGTCTGATACTTTCTTGGTCAGGTCGGTTCCCAACCAATTCTCTAGTTCTGCCCGGGTTGCCTCTTTGTACCTCTGGTTCGAGCTCGGGCCCTCTGTCTGACCTCTCATCCTCACAAGGACCTTGGATTTTCATCTGTCAAGTGTAAAACTCACATTACCCTTCTTTGAGATTCTAACTTCATGAGGGCTCAAAACAACTATCAACAAAGAAGGAAGTTTATTCTCTCTTTGATGTTCTAAAAAAATCTTTTACCAACCACATTATATTAATATTTATTATTTTACGTTTATAGTTGTTAATGGGCATATGGCACCATGGAAAAAAAAAAGAGCAATGGGGACCTTTATGTCATTACGCGTTTCTTTTTCTAATAATAATACGAGTAATTCTTTAGTGTAATCAGTGTCAGAGCCAGTTGTATGGTAGTGGGCAATAGTCCCTGACTCAATCCGATATTTTGTTAAAATATTACTAATAAATTAACGAAAAGTCTGGAAGAACAAGATCACAATGAAGTCGATATGGTACAAATGGATTTTGCTTTCTTCTTTAAATATCAATAGAAAATTAAATATAAACAAATAAATAAAATCATTATAATCCTTTAAAAAAAATGCACTCTATTTTCATAATATCTTGTTATCTATTAATATCAATATTTTAATTAAGAAAATAAGTTGTATAACATCAGTGGTTTAGAATTTAAAATTTTCTAAGTCAAAATTTTGTGTTGAAATATTCTCATCTTGTAACACCCCAAAAATTTTTCATCATATATTAAAAATTTTATTAGCACCTGTTGGAATTTTATGAGTAATTTGGGAAGTTTAATGGTGTTATTTTTTAAATGGAAGAAAATAAAAGAGTCGGGTAGAATTGGCCTTTGGCTTTTGAGTATAAAAAAGAGGCTTGTTCCACTTTTTTTATGGTGAGAAACGTGGGAGAGGAGAGAGAAAAAAGAAAAGATGAAAAGAGATAAAAAGGAAAAAAAGAGAGAAAAAAAAAAGAGAAATTTGTTTCGATTCATTCGATTCGGAATTGATTTTGATCAAACCTCTAAGCAAAGTGTAGAGCTCGATGAGGTGAATATTTTAACAATAGTCTTGGCGTCAAAAACCGCTGATTTTCATCGATTTCTCGGTAAGAAACTTTATTCGATTTTTCTCGATTTTTGGTTGATATAGAACTCTGATTGACGAACAGTCGGCGACATTAGAACTAGAGAGAAGCACGAACACATGGTCTGTGAGGACCATTCACGCGCTGATGTGGCGACCATGGGGCCCACGCGTTGGACAGAAGCTCGGCCTCCTCTCCCCGAGTATTCCTTTGTGCCGTCCCGACACTTCTAAGTAGTAATGGACTTCCGAATCTTGATTTTTATGCAATTAATCGTTATATTCGATTTATATGTGTTATGTGTTTTGGAACCTAATGGAATGTGATTAATTTACTTGTTTAGGCTATTTAAATAGTTGTTTTGTGGTTGGAAGGGAATTATGGACCTAATCGGAAAATATGATTGAGTAAAATGTGTGCAGGATGTATTATTGGTCCGGTATTTGGGTGAATTGATATGTGGGTGTATTTATTTTGCGAATTGGATATGATTGTAAGTTTGACTATGATTATTGTATAATGGAAGTCCTTATTGTAGACGGAACTCTGCCAAAATCCCTTTAGGATTACAAAAGCGTTTATGTCATGTTTCTTACATATTCTTTCATCTACTCTATTTATGATCATGTTCCTTACTACAAATTCTTATGTCTCTTTAGGTGATCGAGGTAACGTTGGCGGGGACGATCCTGCTACATAATTTCTCTTCTCGGTAGTATAACTCGCCAGGTGTGTGGTTAAGTTTATAACATTGATGTTTTCCAAAAGTACATAGTTATGAATGTTTTCTTAAATGAATTCTAAGTTTATGCATTAAATGATTTAGTTTTGAATAAACATATAGTTTGATATGAACGAAATGATCGAATATTGATTATGTTTGAAAGCATGAGTTTGTAGTATGACACATTCACAAAGTGGTTATTTACTCCTAAATATAAGAATGTCAAAATAATAAAATAACACGGTAAGTGCATGGTCGATCCACATATAATATATTTAGTAAAATAAAATAATAATTCGAGTGAAAATAAAAAGGTTGAATTGATTGAAGTGATGGGTAATTTTAAATTGGACTACAGTATTAAAATAGAATGATGGGGCTAGGGGATCCTAAATGCAGACTATATGCTAAAATTTAAATATGCAAATACAATATTTACAAAAAAGAAACAAATAATAAACAAGTGAAAAAATACAAAAAAATGACAAAAAAATACAAATGTAGTGATTAGATCCTAAAAACGTCATCTGATTCTTGTCAATTCATATCTCAATTGAATTTCTCGTTCAGCTGTCTCAATTCCTTGAATTAGGTTCTCACAAAAATTTATGGAATAATCTCTAAATGTGGATGGTTCAAAAAATTCTTTAACAAAGTGCAAGCTCCATTATAATTGAGTAATATGTCTTATATAATCTTGAAAAATCAAGTACAGGGTTTGTCTATAAGTGGAATGTCTGGGTTTAGAATTCATTTAGGATCAATCAGGATATCTTGGATCTACACAAATGCAAAGAAAAAAAATGAGATGCAGAAAATACAAAAAAAAAAAAAAAATACAAGGATGTTAAAATATTTTTTATCTACTAAATTATATTCCCCAACAGCGGAACCAAAAACTTAACATGTTCACAAAGTAGTTTTTTTACTCTGAAGTATAAGAGTGTCGAAGTAATAAAATAAACCGGTAAGCCTAGGGTCGATCCACATGGAATATATTTAGTAAAATAAAATAACAATTCGAGTCAAAAAATAAAAAGGCTGAATTGATTGAAGTGATTGACAATTTTTAAATTGCAATGCCATAATAAATTAAAATGTTATGGTTAGAAGATTCACTCTTGATATTTCAAATATCGAGAAATCTTACTTTTTATAATATATAAATTATTATTATTACCCAATTAATTTATTTCAGGATTTAATTATGTCAAATCATATAAAACCATCCATAAAAGTGGTGATACAGTTTGTCTATAACTAGTTCAAATAGGTACTCAATTATGCCAGAACATATAAAATCATTCATAAAAGTGGTGATACCGCGATACGGTTTTTTCGATAATTATTCCAAATTTAAATTACTCTCTCATATAATATAGGGTAAAATATTAATTGTGTCAAGCAAGATGTGATTGTCTACTGCGAATCAAGACACCCACAAAATACAAAAGAAAATTAAATATTAGCATTCAGATTATAATTTATATATTATAACATAAATATGATTAATCTATATACTCATATCAAGAGTTTCATCATTTACTCCAACAGAATAAAATTAGCTACTCATACTTTGAATAAAAACACATATAATTTTATTATTGAAAGAAAAAATTACAACAAAAAAATAATAAAGTACACAAGAGTTGGAACTCCATAAATTCTTAAGACATAATTATGGAACAGGCGCTCATGCAAAATTTTCAAAAGTAAATTTAAGTTTTTTTTGTTTTTTCTTATCATTGGTCAATATTTGGCCAAAAATGTCAATATTTCATTAAATGTATTTGTTTCATGTTTTTGTCATCAAATGTATCTTTTGATTGCAAATGAATTGCAACTGTATTATTAAAATAATAATTCAATTGCAATTATCTAAAGGTTGATGACTTTTCTTTCTTTCTCACTTATTATCATGTGTGGCTGATTCTACGATAAACTCATCCAACGACGAATTAGACATAGTCAATCTTTTTAAATCCCATTCGAATTTCATCTTCATACATCTTTGGGCTTATGGGATTTCAAAATCTAGATTTAATGTCCATTTTCCTGTTGAGCATAAAAGAAATAAAAATCACAATAAAAATACATAAAATATAGATTTAATTATTATTTTACGAATTAAGGGGATTAATGAAACTATAAGTATAAAATTATTACTTTCTTTTTATTAAATATATATTTTTTTAGTATTGATCGCTCGGTTAAGATCTTAACTGGGGCTTATATAGCTTATACTTAACCTCCAAACACAAGTCACTATGGCTTTAATTGGAATTTTGGAAATCTTCTTGGCAATCATTTGCTTCTTGATCCTTCGATATTGTTTGAGCAATAACAATGGAAGCCCAAAGAATTTTCCAATCGTGGGAATGCTACCACAGCTTTTTCTCAACGTTCATCGTATTCATGATTGGTGCACAGAAGTCCTAGAGCTGACCCAATGCACTTTTCTATTCAAAGGCCCTTGGTTTTCTAACATGGACATATTGGTCACTGTTGATCCAGCCAATATCCACTACATAATGAGCTCAAACTTTTCAAATTTCCCAAAAGGCCCCGAATTCAAGCAAATATTTGATGCTTTGGGAGATGGCATTTTCAATTCCGATTCAGATTTGTGGAAAAACCAAAGAAGATTTGCTCAAGCTTTGATTAATAATCATAGCTTCTACAACTTCTTGGTAAAATCCACCCAAGCTAAGGTTGAAAATGGGCTGATTCCAGTCCTTGATCATGTCTCCAAACAAGGCATCACCGTCGATTTGCAAGATATTTTCAAGAGGCTTACGTTTGATTCTACATGCTTATTGGTTACAGGCTACAATCCAGGATGCTTGTCTATTGAATTTCCTGAAGTTCAATTCTCAATGGCATTGGAAGATGCTGAGGAATCAATATTTTATCGGCATGTTTTTCCGGAAAGCTTGTGGAAGCTACAAAGGTGGCTTGGAATTTGTGAAGAGAAGAGACTTAAGAAAGCTAAGGTAACGTTAAATAATGTCATATTCGAATACATACAAAGGAAAAGAAGAGAGTTGAATGAAGGAACAACTTTATCAAAAGAAATTGATGGAGTCGATTTGTTAACATCATACATGAATGAAAACAATTCCTTTGGGGAATTGAAATTTGATGATGATAATTTCCTGAGAGATACAGTCTTGAATTTCATGATTGCCGGGAGAGACACAACTAGTTCAGCTCTCACTTGGTTCTTTTGGCTTGTTTCAAAGAACCCAGATGCGGAAACAAAGATTAGAGAAGACCTCAAGTCGATAACACCAGCGGATAAAAATTTCGGAAGATGGTGGCAATTTGACACACAACAGCTAAGTCAATTGGTTTATTTACATGGAGCATTATGTGAAGCATTGAGGCTTTACCCACCAGTTCCTTTTCAACACAAGGTTCCTTTAGTAACAGACACTCTTCCAAGCGGACACGGTGCCGTTTCGAGAACAAAGATCTTGTTTTCTCTGTATGCAATGGGGAGAATGAAGTCAATATGGGGAGAAGATTGCTTGGAATTTAAGCCTGAAAGATGGATCTCGGAAAATGGAGGGATCAAAAGGGAACCGTCCTATAAGTTCTTGTCATTCAATGCAGGACCAAGGACTTGTTTAGGCAAAGAGGTTGCTTTCACTCAAATGAAAGTTGTGGCTGCAGCCATAATTCATAACTATGATGTTCAAGTTATGGAAGGACAACGTGGTGAGCCCAATGTATCAATTATTCTTCACATGAAGCAAGGGTTAAATGTTAAGGTTTATGATAGATGGGCTAAATAATTGAAGGGAAATATTTTAATCTTCTTATACAATATGAATAAGAAATGAGTTTCCATGCACCACTAGATGTAAATAAAACTAGTTTATGCAAGCATAATAAATATGAATTTAAGTTATTTAATTTGTCATTTTTATTGTTATTATAATATGATTTCTTTTAGATCCAAAGCATCTTTACTATTTACATCTGGAAGTTACAAGTACATAGTGTAAGGGATGAATTTTGTGGTTGGAGAGTTTTTTTTTTTTTTTTTGGGGGAAAAAAACTAATTTGGTGAGCTCTAATTTGTTCGTGGGCATAATCTTTTAGTTGAAGTTACCCTTAGGTATCTTTGGTCGCTCACCTCCAAACATAAGGTCAAGTGGTGATTTAAGAATAATGATATACACACACCTACAAGATAAATTCGAGACATAATTTATAGCCCATAATTTTATTTTGATTTATTTTAAATTTTATTTTTCCAAGATAAATTTATGCATTGAGTGTGTTTTGTGTGTGTCTTTAGAGATATATGTCTATTATTGCGGGAGACTATTATCTCATAGGGGTGGGCAAATTTCTCGTATCTGTTGGGAATTTTCGAACTCATCTCAAAATATCTTAAACGAGACGGGTATAGGTATATGTTTCGGGACCAATCGGGTACAAATTGAATGTATCTGGTCGGATACTGTCGGGTACTGGAATTCTAGGGTCGGGTACGAGAATTCTTAGATCGGGTACGGGAATTCCCGAACTCGACAATATACTACCATAATGCTTGCAAAAATTAATGGGTACCCGATGGGTACCGATCGAGAATTGGATATTCATTCCTTGTAAAAATGAGTAATTTTGAATGGGTACCCATTTAGGTTCTTACTTCTCGATCGGGTACTCGATTTTTGACCCGTCATGAACAGTTTGGGACAGGTCGAGAGTTGGGTAATAATTCGGGAGCTGTTGGGAACAAAATCTCATTACTCGAATTTCTCATCTTTCGATCGGGAATCCTCAAACCCGAAAAACCTACCCCTACTACCTCCCCCACCAAATATTAGGATTATTTTACAATTTTACCCTTCAATACTATTATCTTAACATGATAATTGGTGTATATCATATCGATATAATAGTATTTATTATAAGTACATTTACTATTACTAGAGTTATAGTATAAGAAACAATAAATTATCATGTTTGTATTATTTTTTTAATTTTTGAATACTAAAAATTATTAATAAAAGTGGTTTTCATTAAAAAAAAAAAAAAAAAAAGACCAACTAAGATAGAAACTTTACTATTTAAACAAAATCAAACTTTAAAATGTGTATTTAGTCTTATAGTCATATTGGTGACTGAAAGTTATGTTATGTGTACATCAATCATATTACTTATTTTCAGTCATATTAATTACATCAATCACATTGTCGATCCTCAGTCACATTGAATACAATCACAAAAATAATTTACTTAACTCAGAAAGAACTCAAGCATAATCATATTTTCACACGTAGACACAATATGACTATTAGTTGAGTGATTGAAAATTTAGTTATGAGTGTGCCCCAATTACATTGTCTACCCTCAGTCACATTGAACACAGTCACAATTGTAACCCCAATCATATTGTCAGTCCTCAATCGCATTGAGCACAATAACAAAAATAATTTACTTAACTCACAAAGAACTCAAGCATAATCATATTTTTCACATTTAGTCCCAATATGACTATTAGTTGAGTGATTGAAAATTTAATCATGAGTGTACCTCAATCACATTGTCTACCCTCAGTCTTATTGAACACAGTCACAATTATGACCTTAGTCACATTACCGACTTTAACCACATTAGTTACATCAGTCGCATTATTGATCCTTAATCATATTAAGCATAATCATAATTGTGACATCAGTCACATTATCGATCCTTAGTCACAATTGTGATCTCAATTACATTACCAACCCTTAGTCATATTACAAACCCTCAACACATTTAGCTCAATCACAATTGTGATATCAGGCACATTGTCGACCGTCAATCACACTTGTGACCTCAGTCACATTTTTGACCCTCAGACACATTGAGCACAGTCACATTGTCGACTCTCAGACACATTTAGCACAGTCATATTTGTGACCTTAGTCATATTGTGACTGTATTTCTTACAAATAGTCACAAAATGACTGTCAATTAGATATGCGGCTATGTGTGTATTTTTTTTACCCACAATCATAATGTGACCATAAGTGGTTTAATCTCCAGTCTAAAAACCAAATAGAAATTCATATATATTTAAAATAAAAATAAATTCTTTCAAAAGCAGTGTCAAAAAGGAAGATAATAGGTTAAAAAATATATTTAGATGTGGTCATCCTATATATATATATATATAACATGTTTACGTGAACAGTCTATTTACTATTTACGTGCACAATATTTTGATTTTTTCCTTTTACTTTATAAGGATAAAAGTGAGAAAAAATTAGATCAAACCCTTTATAACAGACTAAACAGGAATAAAAATTACTAAAGAATAATAAAATTTAAAATCTTAGAATTAAAGAAGAAACAAATTAAGAGGTATGGTTTTTTTTTTATAATAAGTTATGAGAATATATTTTTTTTAAAATAAATTTATATTAATAAAATTATAATTAATAAATTATCAATTACTATCTGAATATAACTATATCTAAGGGTAAAATTATAAAAGATAGTTTTGATGAAATTCTCATGTCAATATATTAAGGTGAAGAGAATTTTGATGGGTTTTAAAATAGGAAAAGAAGATAGGTTAATTTTGACAATCAAAAGGAGAGTTTTAATTTGATCATATTCTCTGAGTTTGATCTTCGATTCAAATCCACTTACAACAAATTTAGAAAATTATATCAAACATATAAAAAGTAGAGTTTGAAAAGGATACGTAAACGATTGATTGGTTTTAATCAACATATACTAATTAAAGAATGGAATAATTAATAACAATTTCGTTTTTGATACGATATTACTGGTTTTGAATGTGAAACGACAGAGATAACTGTGATAGCGTGAATCAATTTTCCGTCCCCAATAGGCGTGGTTTGATAGTGTAGGATATAGAGTCTGACCTTCAGGTCCCGGATTCGAATTCAGATAGTACGTTTTTTGTAAGAGTCTGGGACATCCGAGAGTTTTATCTACTCCGTTTAAACCCGGAAGTGGTAGTTTATCTGTCAAATTTCCAACGATTTAAAAAAAATGAATCAATTTTTCGACATTTAATGCCAAAGAATTTAATTTCAATACTGAATTGAGTTGTATTAAATTTTTCATAAATTTATATTATGGATGTTTTAATAATAATAATAATAATAATATATGATTAATATCAATTATATTTAATTTACTATATAATAATTATTAATTATAATTTCTAAAAAAATTCAATAAAACGCTCAAACCATAATCCAATCTTAAGTCCTACTTGGATTGGAGATATTCTCGTGAATTCGGAAGTCATTTACTCTCAAAGCAACAAACTTAATTAGGAGACATATCACATTTCTTCCACATGCAATACGCAACTAAATGGTCCATAATAATTAGATTGGTACCCAATAATAATCAGTTTTTGCACCAAAATAACAATCAGATTAATTTAAGTGGGACAAAAGGTTGATAAGCACTGCCACCAAACTGTTATAATAATTGCTTTTTAAAATATTGGCATAATCTTTTTCACAGCTAACAAATTGACTAACTTGACCATTAATATCCTTTTTGGGACCATTAAAATTGACATGCATGAAGAAGAAATTACTTGTGAAAGAGATGAGATATATCGTCCCCAAGGGGCTTGGTTGGTGATGTAAGGTTCAGGATTTCACGTTGAGGTCTTGGGTTCAAATCCAGAGAGTGTATTTCTTGTAAGAGTTTCCGAGGATTTTACTTGTTCCGCTTAAACCCGGAAGGAGTGATTTGACGATAGAGTTTCCATTGATTTCAAAAAAAAAAAAAAAAAAGATGAGATATGTCTCTCAATCTATTAGTTTCAGGTTCAATTGAAAATTGAACAGCTGGTACGCTGAAGAATTACTAGAAATTAATAATTCATGGATGTGGTATACATATTAAAATTGTATCTCAAAATAAATGATGTGGTATGCATCGATTGGATTTGGTACCAATTATAATCAGATTCAATAGGGATGCAAGGTTGTTATTTGTTAAGCATTGCCATCAAATATTTTGTCCCTTTCAAAGCTGATAAATATTGGCATCGTAATAACTCTTTTTTTTTAATACCAAATATTATCATAACAAATTTAATTTAAATTTTTCTTCTTAATCCCCAACACAATCACACTCTTATCATCAAATATGTCTCCAAATTATCAAAACCAAACAAAACCATCAACCCCGCCACCCCTAATTCAATCAAACAACAAACCCTACTAACCACCACCATTTTCTTTTATTAATCAACCAACCTTAGCATTTTGTGTAAGAATTTTATGTGAGGTTAGAGGAGAGGGTGAGGTGTGTGTTGAGCTATTTTCAGATAAT
>SKCR01043848.1:0-34398 GCA_019454045.1 Zanthoxylum bungeanum
TGGATATTTTACATTGATCCTAAATCAAATCTCTCACTTTCTCTCTCCCGCTAGCACTTGTATTACTTCTACTATCTACCTGTTACACTACACTTATAAAGAAACCTCTTTTACATGGAGGGGAATAGGTGAGAAGATAATACAAAGAAATAGGAGATAAGGCTGGACACGCAGGTCCAATTTAATAAATCAAATTTATTACAATTTCCAAAATCGCCCAACCCGACTAATATCCATCCGATATACATTATTCAAACATCACAACCATGTATTCATACAAGCATGTTATCAATCAATCAATCAAATTAATTAATCTTGATTATTAGTGACCATCCAATGTTCAAACAAAGATTTGATTTTGTTCGAGTCAAACTCGTATTGCAAACACGTACTCAAAGTACAATTTCTACGAATTAAATTAAATTCCATAATTAAATCCAATTTAATACGTATTTAATTCTAATTCATTATTTAATTCCAAATTAAATATTACACTTTTATTAACGAACCTTTACGACTTAAATTCCAAATTTAATCGCAACGGGTCTCAAAGCCGATTAACATCTAATGTTTTATTTAATTAAAGTCCAATGGGCTTTTAATTAATTTCTATAGGCGTGGACTTTTGGTCAACTCGGGTCAAACCGAACAACCAAAATCCAATCCGGGAGTTACCCCATAAGCCTTTAAATTAATTTTGGCCCATTAGGCCCAATTAAATAATTAAGGTCCATTAAATCATAATTGGACCTTTTGGATTCGGTTTTGGGCCTAATTGGATCCAACCAATTTTGCCTAAACCCAACTTTATTACAACAAACCCCAAAAGCCCAATTACAACTAACAGCCCAATTTCCAAAATCAAGCCCAAATTAATTAACTTATAAAATTCAAATTTCACAATTAATTACCTAAGTGTATACACAATCAACTACCCAATTAACATTTCTAAAATATCAATTAGCCTAATTAATCATGCACTTTAACAACCAAATAGTGTCCACACAATTCAATAAAATCAAACCCAATTAACATGCTTTCAAGTCTCGGCAATTAGGGGTTTTTCAATTCGATTCGGTTTCAATCCAATTGAGTCCACAATCATAACTTCCCAAATCAATACAATTCATCCAATGAATTAAAACAAAAAATCACAATGAATTTCATGTCCATAAAGATTCGGCCAAGCCACTTTAAAAGGAAAAATGTTCCAAATCAAAATTCAATCCAATTGAACTTCAAAACAATATTAACCAATTGTTTTAAGTCATCCAATGATCAAACAAAACAAAATTACCAAGACATTAGGTTTCTTCCAATTTTCGGCCAAGCATCCAATTTGGGGAAAATTGAATCCATTCAATTTCATGAAATGATCACACACAATCTCAATTAAACATGTTCTAAGCATACTTAAACATCCAATTCAATCAAAACATGCTTAACACATTTTACCCATTTCAAGTTTCATTTCATTCACCTAAAGAATTGGGGAAAATTGATCTAATCCAATTTTCTTGAAATTGATCATGCACAACTTCAATCAACCTCATTCAAGCATAATGCATCAAACAATTCAACCGAATCATGCCTAAATCGAGTTTACCCAAATTAAAGTTTTGACAAAAAATAAGCAAATTGGGGAAAATCAATCCAATCAATTTTTTATCAAATTGATTACATACAACTCAAATTCAATCATATATAATCATTCTCAAACAATCAATTAGACAGAATCAAGCTAAAATCAAAAAGCCCCAAATTTGCTCAAGAACCCTAATTCGGTTTTCATGCAACAAAAGCTCTAGATACCATTGTAAGAGTTCAATTCAAGGTCCCAAGGATCACAAATCATGCATAAAAACGAGTTGAATACACAAAGGAGTAAGGCGGAATTCATACTCACATTGATAGGTTTGATGCTAGGAAGAACAAGATGCGATTTTTCTTCTTGTTGGTGCTCGGTTTGGCCTCCAAAAACAGCAGGGGCTGCTCGGTTTTGGTCTTCTTTGCGTCTCCAAGAATCGGCCATAGGTGGTCTCCATGGAAGCTCCAAGCTTCAAGCTCCAAAATTGATTCCAAGCACATGAATTCGTTTCCCTATCACCTAAGTATGACCCATGTGTGTGCTAGCACCATCCTTCTTCATTTGCTTCTCAAAAATCGGTCTAACCAGAAAAAAAATTGTGAAGAAATCGGCACCATGCCGTGAAGAAAGGAGAGAAAAAATAGGGAAAAGAGAAGGAGAAGAGTCTTCACGTGAAACCGTGAAAAAGGGAGAGAGAAAATGTAAATGGTTTTTAACTTATATATTTATTTTATTTCCAAAAAATAAAATCAAATACAAAAAAACCTTTACATTTACCAAGTACAAAAGTCAAAAAGCAAAAAAGCTTTCATCATTTCTACTTTTTACTTTAAGTCACATCACATCACTTTAATAAAGTGACATGTTGTCAAGTCACATCACTCAAAGTGACAATTGATTTGACGCATGATGTGACAAACGATTTGACGCTTGATGTGACTTGTGTGTCGCACTCGAATTCGAAATGCGAATGCGCTCGCAATCAGTCTCGGGCTCGGGTTCGCTAATTCCAAATTAACGAATTTTCCGTCGCGTCGTAATTAAATGATTACGCCTAGCGAATTCACTATTCACGTCGCTAACGAATTAATTCTAAATTAATTCGTTCGCCCGAATTAAAATCTAATTTTAATTCCGCGTCGAAATCCAATTTCTAATAATATATCGAATATATTATTTTATCGATTAATTCCAAATTAATCGTTCTCCTCTCTTTAATTAATATTTTATCCCAGATAAAATATCTCCGCAATTAATCCCAGATTAATTTTCTCTCTCATCGAATTAATCCCAAATTAATTCTATCTCTCTCTTCTAATTAATCCTAGATTAATTAAAGTGCGAGTCATACGTCATCGGTGAATCTTCAGGAAGCGACCCATGAGATCTCCGGATATGTTGGCAGTAAATACGATCGTCGGACTGTCCGAACACGTAAGTACCTCGTACTACGTTTATATCGATTTACAAGACAAGGTTGGCGTTCTAGCAAAGCGCCATGCCTACCCAATTCTCCAGAAATATTCTTACAGGAATATATAGATCTGTATCAAGCGTAGTATACCGTAGTATTGTGTATATCGGCCCAGTATCGGATAATCACGTGCTAGGGCTGGGGCTGGATAAGTTCTGCCCCCGGTCCGAAGCACATGTCGGATGTCTGGTAACATAGTCTCTATAATCGGATATACATGACCTGGTCACAATATCCCGATTGGTTGCGCAACACTCAAGAGCACTAGTACCGTATCCTGCGTGACATCAACTCCAATATGACTGAAGTGATACTTCCGTCTTGACATCACACCCAATACACTACGACTCTCTGATAAACCCAGAAATGGTGTACACAGAACCCGTTTAAAGTCCCCTACCACCAAGACCAAAGTCTATCGATTATCGTAAGTATTAGCGATGTAAGTCTCAGGTTAGACCATACACACCTACCTTGATTTCGGCCTCCCATAGACACATAGTCATAATACCAATGGGATTCCGAGGGGTCTATCCGGAGCGAAGCTGTTTCCCGTACCATCGGTGAAACACGACCTCCTATCGCACTTGCATAAGTATCCAATACTTATATATATGAGAACTATGCCGTTGTGCCCTCACAAACGCGCACAAGTGCAATACTAGCCTATTCTGCATTATCGATGTCCAGTCTCGATAATACTACGACTAGGGATATTTAATGATTAAACCTTCGGGGACTGATACTGTCTCATATCATTCTCAGTCCAGGTATTAATCATAGGGACCTCTCTTCATTTATTATCTATGGTGATCTAATCACAATGATGAGAGTGCAATTTCCTTGTCACATAGTTAATTTGCTACAACAACACAATGATCTGTGCAAATAGTGACGCTATGGGTCATTTTGTCCAACAGGCCACTACACTCTTCCATGACTTGATGCACAAAGAGATTGAGGTGTATGTGGATGACATGATGGTGAAATCAGAAACGAGAGTTGGGCATATTGAGGCATTGGAAAGGTTCATTCAGAGAGTTGACAGATATAACCTGCGACTTAACCCCAAGAAATGTGTGTTTGGGGTGACATCAGGGAAATTGCTTGGTCATACAGTGGGAATGGGTGGAATAGAGGTAGACTCCGAAAAGATCAAGGCAATCACAGAAATGCCTGCACCGAAGACAGAAAAGGAAGTCAGGGCATTCTTGGGAAAGATTCAGTACATCAGTCGGTTTATTGCCAAGTTGACATCGGTATGTGAGCCTATCTTCAAACTGTTGAGAAAATCAGCCAGTGAGATGGAATGAACAGTGTCAGACCGCCTTCGACAGAATCAGAGAGTACTTGGTAAAACCACCTGTATTGAAACCTCCGAGACCGGGCAGACCTTTGATATTGTATTTGGCTATAGAATCAGAAGCATTGGGGGGTATGATGGTACAGGCAGATGAGACGGGGGTAGAACATGCAGTGTATTATCTGAGTAAGAGCTGCTTCCGTATGAGGCTCGGTATCAGGAAGTCGAGAAGATCTGTCTTGCAGTGGTATGGGCTTCCAGAAAGTTGCGATATTACTTCCAGTCTACAAGATCCAGGTGGTGGCAAAGGAGAATCCTCTGAAATATCTTCATTCGGTGCCTTCACTAGTGGGAAAACTGGGCCGATGGTTGGTATTGTTGACAGAATTTGACATTGAGTATATCACCTCCAAAGTGATCAAGGGACGAGCAGTAGCGGAATTTCTGGCATTGCAACCTGTTGAGGGGGATCAGTATAAGTTTGAGTTTCCAGATGAAGAGATCCAAGCAATAACAGTTCAGAGATGGAAGATGTATTTTGACGGAGCAGTGAATTACAAGGGAGCCGGAGTCTGGATCGTGATAGTGACCCCTGAGGGAGAGACTCTGCCTTTGGCCAAGAGGTTGACATTCAAAGTGACTAACAACATGGCCGAGTATGAAGCATGTGCTTTTGGTTTGACAGCATTGATAGCCTTGAAGGCCGGGAGTGTGGAAATCTACGGAGATTCTATGTTAGTAGTCCAGCAGATGCGAGGAGAATGGGAATTGAAGGAAGAACGGTTGAAGCCTTATCTTTTTCACCTCAGAAAATTGGCACAGGATATCCCCGAGTGTAAGTTTGCACCTAACGAGGGAAGAGAATCAGATGGCAGACGCATTGGCTACACTAGCAGCGACTTGGGAAAATCCAGAGAAGTTAGTGATGAGACCGTTGGTACTGACGACAGCGAGTAAACCTGCTTATGAGATAGAAAGAATTCTGGAAGTTGAGGTTGACGACGGTAAACCTTGGTATTATGACATTCAGAGGTATCTGGAACATGGTGAATTCCCGGAAGGGGCGGGCAGAAAAGACAGAATAGCCATTCAGAAGTTGGCTTCCCAGTATGTGACTTTGAGAGGGGAACTGTACAAGAGGCAGGCAAACGGTATTCAGTTGAAATGTTTGAGAAAAGAAGAAGCTCAGAAAGTGATGGAAGAGGTACATGCCGGGGTATGTGGTCCGCACATGAATGGGTTGAACTTGTCCCGCAAGATAGTGAGACAGGGGTTTTATTGGTCAACCATGGAGACGGACTGCGCGAAGATGGTAAAGCACTGTCATGACTGTCAAGCACACGGTAATTTGAATCACTTACCGCACACAAATTGCACGGGTTGTCAGAGCCGTGGCCTTTCTCAGCATGGGGAATTGATATAATTGGGGAAATTCGACCAAATGCATCAATGGGCATCGCTTCATAGTGGTGGCAGTAGATTACTTTTCTCAAAGTGGGTGGAAGCCGAATCCTTCCGTAATGTTACAGCGAAGCAGATGGCAAAGTTCATAGCTCGGAACCTCATTTGTCGGTATGATATGCCGCATCATGTAGTGACAGACAACGGGATCCAGTTTCAAGGAGAGACAAAGGCAATGTTACAGAGGTATGGGATAGGCCACCATAAGTCATCACCGTACAGGCCGCAGGCAAATGGGGCAGTTGAGGCAGCTAACAAGACTATAAAGACAATTTTAGCCAAGATGACAGAAAATTGTAGAGACTGGGCCGAGAAATTACCATATGCTTTGTGGGGGTACAGAACATCAGTAAGAACGGCAACGGGTGCAACACCTTACTCCTTGGTCTACGGAATGGAAGCAGTATTGCCAGTAGAAGTGGAAATACAGTCCATGAGGGTATTAGCAGAGGCAGAATTACCGGAACAGGAATGGGCCGCACAGAGATTTGATCAGTTAGCACTATTGGATGAGAAGAGAACGAAGTCTTTGTATCACATGCAGTTGTATCAGAAGAGACTAGCCCGGGCATTCAACAAGAAAGTACGTCCCACAAAGATCAGAAAGGGTGATTTGGTACTTAAGCAGTCGAGGCCGTCGACGACAGATCCGAGAGGCAAATTCAGGCCTAACTGGGAAGGACCTTACATCATTCAGAAAGTCATGGGAAATGGAGCAGTGAAGCTATCAGACTTGGAAGGAAATGAATTCACAGAACCAATTAATGTCGACAGGTTGAAGTTGTACTTTGCTTGAGAAGACTTGGTCGCTAGCGGAAGACCTAACCCAACGAAATAAGAAAACTTCTGCATACATGCATACACGTAACCTATATTGCATATTTTTTTGTGTTTGTTCTGTTTTGTGTAAACAGGTGTTGAAGACGGAAAAGAGCGAGCAGTAAGCCAATCAGAGATGGTAAAGGCACAACATTTTATATGGGCAGTAATCTGAAGATTGAGGTCCCAACGAAGTTAAGTTCCGGGTATGGGTCTCGGAGGGCGAAGCCCATATCGGCTGAGGAGCGAGGTTCCACATTGTACCAGCTTGGGGGCGAGGCCCATATCGACTGGGGAGCGAGGCTCCACATCACATCATGTCAGCTTGGGGGCGAAGCCCATATCGGCTGAGGAGCGAAGCTCCACATCATCATTTTCGGGATGCGTCCCAGGGTCGAGGCCCCCGTTGTCGGTTGCAGCTATTGGGATGCGTCCCAGGATCGAGGTCCACTGCATCATCATTTTCGGGATGCGTCCCAGGGTCGAGGCCCACATTTTGTCAGTGGTATTGGGATGCGTCCCAGGGTCGAGGCCCCCGTTGTTCGGTTGCAGCAATTGGGATGCGTCCCAGGATCGAGGTCCACTGCATCATCATTTTCGGGATGCGTCCCAGGGTCGAGGCCCACATTTTGTCAGCGGTATTGGGATGCGTCCCAGGGTCGAGGCCCCCGTTGTCAGTTGCAGCTATTGGGATGCGTCCCATGTTCGAGGCCCATATCATTAGCAGCATCGAGACGCGTCTCAGGATCGAGGTCCACTGCAGTATCAGCTCAGCTCGAGACAGCTAGCTAGCCAGGTAAGTAAAATGCATTGCATAACTTTGATAGGACTGTCACTGTCACACACTGCACAAGTCCTATCAAAGTGTGGGCGACTGTAGGCATTGCATTTTCGCATGTGAAACCCGATGATGAGCCTCATTTGGAGGCACTACCTTTTGAGTCATGAAAGCCGCGGGAAACGGATATCGGAAGGGGAAATTCAGGATAAACAAGCTCACTGTCTTCGTTGGTGCTGCGTTCGTTACTTCGTTCGAACCTCGTGCAGATTGCGGACGTTCGTGCCGCGTGCGATGAGGCGTTCGAACGGAGCCGGTAAATCTGGTTTTGCTGCTAGCCTCACACCCCAGCCCATTTAACTCCCCAAAGCCCATAAAACACATCCCAAATTAAATAAATAAATATTAAATTAAATATTAAACATTAAAATAAAACATTTAAACCATTTACCAATTAAAATAAACAATTACCAACTTAAACTAAAATCATGCCTAAATTAAACAAATCACATACTAAACAAAATATAATCATACCAAATTAAAATCAATCCTAACCAATTAAAGCCAATCATATATTTGACTTCCTAATCTAATAAGATATTTACCAATATAAAATATTTGTATTCCTAAACCAACACAAATTAAATATTACAACTTCCTAATTTAAAATATCTTGCCCCCCCTCAATCTTGTGTATGCCTTTCTCACCTCTCCTAATTTGGAAACAAGATCCCTTCCCTTGTCAACCCTAGCCATTCTCTATATAAACAACCCCTAACCAAGGCCATTGCTCTCCTTCACACAACATAAATCACGCCCAAGCTTGACACATAGAATTCACACCCAAGCTCTCTCGAAATCTCTCTAGACTCTCTCTACACACCCAAGACTAAACAAAAAAAACAAAAAGAGAAAACACTTCACACATACACAAGCAAGAAAACAAAGAAACCACCACAAGCCACCACCCTCCATAGCCGAAACAGCCATCTATACAGCAGCCCTCCACTACCGAAAATTACCACAAAAAAAAACCACACCCTAAAACACTCCTAAACAACCTCCTAAATCACCTTAACAGCAGCCCAAATCCTTAAAAAACAGTAACATAAAAACTACATAGATAATCTTAAGAATAATCATATATAATTGCACTAAAAACCCACACAAACTTGGAATAGGTTCTTTGAAAACGTTGAAACAGGTGGCCCGTGCAGTGAGCAGCAAAACAGAAGCCGAATAGGAGCAGAACGGAGTTCGAACCGTAAGCAAAACAGCGAAGCAGTGAGCTAGGACGTTGAACCAGCAAACCAGAAAAGTTGCGGAGCTTTACCCCCTTCCGATCTTCGTGGAACGTGAGTCCGAGAGACGGCTTAAAAGGTTAGACCTGAGGGTATCTTTCACACTTATTCTCATTTTATTTTCTGGTCATTTATTTTGATTATATTTTCTGTATTTGTGGTATCCGTTGTGTGTACGATGTATGTTGTGGGTATTGGATGAACGAGAGATGTGTCAACTCTCGCGGTATATCGGATGGAAACCCGGACATAAATTTCATAGCCGATTCCGAATGGACGGTAATATGATCTGTACTCGGGCCACAACTCCACGTACCGCTTGGGTAAACAGCACCATCTTTCTTTTGTCGTGTGTTGCTTTTGTTTATTTAGTTTTCTTTACTTGAATTCAATATGTTGTTTAGTTATGCATGATTCAACCAAGCGCATGGGCTTAGTGAGTTAGTTCAAAGGTCCTCCATTTGGGAGACAAAGAGCCGAAAAGGCCACCTTTGTGACACTACTTCGCCGCGCCGGTTGATGTGTGTTCGGTTGGATGCGAGATACGTTCAATCGGGCATACTTAGTTTGATGTTATTGAGTTTATCTTTTATGTATGGTTCAATCAAGCGCATGGGCTTAGTAAGTGGAATGAAAGATCCCTTATGGGGAGGGGTTAAAACCCGTTACCACGATGCTTTGCCGCGCTGGTTGATGTGTGTTCAGATTGGATGTCAGATGTGTTCAATCGGGCATACTTGGTTGATGTGATTGGTTCTATTCTTGTATGTGTGATGTGACGCGCATGGGCTTAGTATATTGGTCTAAAGGTCCTCTCTTTGAGAGATCAAGAGCCCCAAAAGGTCACCTTTATGGCAGTACTTCGCCGCGCCCTTTTATTTTGTGTTTATGTATTGTGCATCAGGTCTGTTCCCGTTCGAACGCGTTTACGAACGCAACTCGAACGCGCATGTGTTTTTGCTTTATCATGTGTCAGGTCTCACTTCCGTTCGAACGCGTTAACAAACGCCATACGAATGTGAGCATTCTGTCTCATTTCCGTTCGAACACGTTTACGAACGCTACTCGAACGTGAGCATTCTGTTTCATTTCCGTTCGAACGCGTTTACGAACGCTACTCGAACGTGAGCATTCTGTTTCATTTCCGTTCGAACGCGTTTACAAACGCTACTCGAACGTGAACATTCTGTTTCATTTCCGTTCGAACGCGTTTCCGAATGCTACACGAACGCAAACACACTGAACTGAGTCTTTTTCATTAGATTTCATGCATAGTTTTCCTAGTAGCTATCTCCACATGTATAAATGCAAATATGTTGATGTATTACCATTCATATGCTTGTGTCATGATAACATTTGAGTATTATTTCTTGCGGTATATCGGATGGAAACCCAGACATAAATTCCGTAGCCGATTCCGAATGGACGGTAGTGCGGTCTGTACTTGGGCTACAATTCCACGTACCGCTTGGAAAAGTGCCCATATGTGTGCTTGTATGGTTAATATGTGTGCTTGTGTTTTCCTGAATGTAATATGCAAGCAAAGTTGTATGGTAGTTACTATCTTGATATATGTTAAGCATGCAAATTTAAATGTAAGATATATGTGAAATGCGTACATAAGTTTTATTTTACACATGAGAATTTAGAAGCATGATACTCTTGGAAATAAGTGTTACTTAAGCTTGATTAAATTATTACATAAATCCTTTCATTACAAGTGACATGAGTAAGGGACCATTCCGAACCCAACGGTTTGAGGTCTTCCCTTGCGAGGGGTGAGTGCGGCCTTAAATCTTTGTCCCGGTTCACACCGGGTGGCGACTCCATGTTATTCAGTACTTCCCAAACTAGTGCCGCGAGCCTAGGAACGGCGTCGCCCAGGTCCTGTATCCTACAGTTATCGGACTATCCAAATACGTGCGTACCTAGTATCACGTTCTTATCGATTTACAAGACATGGTTGGCTTCTAGCAAAGCACCGTGCCTACCCAATTCTCCAGAAATATTCTTTTAAGGAATACATAATCTTTGTCAAGCGTAGTATACTAAGTATTGCGTATTACGATCCAGTATCGAATGTCACATGCTAGGCATGGGGCTGGAATTTTGTCTGCCCCGTACGAAGCATATATCGGAACATTAGCAACTGGTCTCTTTAATCAGATAATCATGACCTTGTTATACTATCCCGATAATTGCAGTATATAAGAGTACCGGTTCTGTATCATGTGTGATCATCATCTCCATATGACTGAAGTGACACTTCCATATTGACATCACACCCAATACACTACGATTCTCAGTAAACCCAGAAGAGGCGTACACATAACCTTTTAAAGCCTCGGATGACCAAAACCAAAGCGTACTGATTGTCGCAAGAATTAGCGATGCAAGTCTCAGGTTAAGACCACATACATCTACCCTGATGCGGATTCCCATAGACACATAATCATACTACCAATGGGATTCTGAGGGGTCTATCCAGAGCGAAATTGTTCCCGATCTAACGGCTAACAGAATCTCATATCACACTTGTATAAGTATCCAATACTTAAATGTATGAGAACTATGTCGTTAAGCTTCCATAACGCGCACAAGTACAATACTAGTCTATTCCGTATTATCGATGTTCAGTCTCGATAATACTACGACTATGGATATTTAATGATTAAACTGTTCGTGGATTGATATTGTCTCATATCTTATTAATCTGGAACTAATCATAAGGACTTTTATCATTTATATATCAAATTAATGTAATTACAAAGTGATAAAATAATCATTTCCTTTGTCACATAGTTAATTTGTACAAAAACCACAATGTCTTTTACAAATAGTAATGTTATGGGTCATAATTGTCCAACATCATCTTGGTGAATGAAATCCCATTAATATCTTTTTTCATAATGAAACTTCTCGGGTCCGAAAATCACCATCAACACTTTTGTTTCACAATTAACTTATACTCTCATTCTCCTTTTGGCTGGGGAGAATAAAAGGTTAGCCGAGAGAATGAGTTTATGATATGTTCATTCCTTCATTTGGTGGAATTTTAAATAGGTATATGAGCGTGAGCTTCGACTCATTATTCTCTTCATGTGGCAATAAATAATTCTCCCCATATATGTGGTATTGCTAGAGTAATTATTGAAAATTACCAAATAATTATTGACTTGATTAAGTTTTAACCGTCAAATATAATTATTTTAATCGTTAAACTAATTATAATAACATGTTGTATACCCTGATATGTAATAAAAAATGAATGGGGATTTGAGGAAGATATTGGGGGTTTGGTTTATGCAGATTCTTCATCCTATTGTGTCTAATATGTAAGACTTAGAATAATGGTATTTTATTTTGTGTGTAAGACGTGGAACAAATAATTTATTTTTTATTATTTTTTTAACATTAATTATCTTGTGAGAGATTTTTAGCCATTTATGTGAGTTAAAGTATCAAGCTAATGACAAATAATATTGTGTATTAATAATTCGTAATAATATTCAAAATCAAATTAATGTTACAAATTGATGAAAAAATAGTAAAAATGACATTTAATATATTTTCCAAATTTATATACCCATAACTCATACTCATTCTCTCATTCAACAAATCATACAATTTATCACTATTAAACTCACTCACCATTTCTCTATATTTTCCCTTCATGGTAAGCTCATGCTAGTCTTATCTTAAACTCATTCCCACCTTGAATCAAACGATAGTCAGTATAATATTTTCTACCAAACTCAGTCTTATTACATCATTATCTAAAAAATACGCAATAAAAAAACCAATAATGTCTATTATTTGAATTCTTTATTCTACCCTTACAATTATATCCTTCACTGACCCATCACAGAGCCACATTTCGTGTGTGTATATTATTGACGGCGTTTTTCGTTCCAATTACAGTGTAGGAAATTCACCTTTTAAATAAATCTCCCACAACTAGGGGTGGGTAAAAAAACCGACCGAACCGAACTAGACCGCGAACCGAACCAAACCGGACTGAATTTACGATTTTTTTTCTAACGATTCGGTTTGCGGTTCGGATTGGCCCACCCCAAACGGTTTACGGTTCGGTTTAGGTGCGAATCCAAACCGCACCTGTTAAATCGAACCGAACCATTATAATTAAAACAAAACCCTAGATTTTTCCTCATCTCTCAATCTCTCTCTCTGCCGCTCATCACTCTTCTTTCATCTCTCTCTGTCACTCTCTCTCTTTCTCGCTCTCGCCATCACTCTTATTTCATCTCTCCTAGATTTTTCCTCATCTATCACTCCAGGAATTATTGACACAACGCCAGAAAGAAAGCCTTGAGAGTGAACCCAAAAAAAAGGAAAAAAAAGATTATCATTACATTTATTCAGGTTTGTTATTTACATTATTATATTTTTGTTGTTATATTATTGGATTTTTATTTTTTTTCGTGGGGGTTTATTGTTTGATTATACTTTTATTTTTATGCATATCAAATGTTTGCTAATACTGCTGTTGCTGCTTCTGTGGATCCATCACTTGCTGCTCTTAGTATAGATGATTAAGGTAACATATGTCTTTAAAGTTTCAATATGATATTTATTTTTTACTTAGTATTGGTGAATATTACCTTGTTCTTTTATTAGTTTTTAAGTTTTTTAACCATCATTTTTTATGTCAGACTTCTTTTAAAGATTCCTACAATTAAGTTTGGAATTGAACTTATTATCTTAATTTGATTTTGGAAAGATTATTTATATGTTGAAGGTACAATTGTTGCACATAGTCTGGTTTGTTAATATTTTTGTCTGAGTAACTAACTCATTTGTAACTTTTCCAGCATGTGGTTTTCTGGTGGTTGTGTACCTTTTTCATCTTGAAGAATAATTGAAAAACCTTTGGATAACTTTGGATATTGAGCAAAATGGAGGGAGACGTAAGCCACTCTTCAGGATGAAGCCGTCCTTATCATTATTGTTTTATTAGCTTCCAATTTCAATGTTGTACTCATGACTTTACTGAGATTTAATTTCGTTAATTTGTATACTTATGTCTTATGGTTGGTTGCAAGGTGACAGCAAAATGGTATTTTTTTTAATATTTGAAATTGTAGCCTCATATTTGTGTGATGTTTATTTTAAGAGTCACTGCTCATTGGCACCATACACATTTCGCTTAAGTGGATGAAAATTTATTTTAAGTAGAATAATCCGTAAACCGAACCGAACCAATTCGTAAACCGTTGGTTTAAAAAAGTTTCAATCCAAACCAAACCGTTATTTAATGGTTGGTTTGAGAGATAAAAAATCGGACCGTAAAATATGGTTTGGTTCGATTTTTAACAAAAACCGAATCAAATCGAACCGCGCCCACCCCTACCCACAACTGTTAATTTATTTGATCATGGGAACCACACAAACTTGACAAAAGACAGATAAATCACAAAGGTAATGATTTATGTGGTTCGGCAGAGAGAGGCTCAAACCTACATTCACGGGAAAAATGAGATCACTTATATTATGTTTAGAGTAAATACTGACCCGAACACTTGACAAATGAATCACGGATTACAACAAATAATACATTGAGTTTTATAATGTGGTCGGGTCACGACTAACTTTCTATCTTTATTACTATCTTGCTTTACATGCTCATACGCTTAACTTACAAGTATTGTTAAATGTGAAAATTGTTAACCTTTGAAATTTTGATTTCAACCCTTTTATATAAGCTCAAAAATCTACTACTCCACCAACTATGATGTCAGCTCATGCTACTTAGCCATCATTACAACCACAACTCTCCTCAACTACATTCAGATCCATCCAATCAGTTTAGCTAAATCCTCTACTACTCCACCGACCTATGGCGTGTTAGGGTTGGTGCTCGGAACGCCAATCCGAATCGTATTTATGTCCGATTTATGAATATGAACAATATATTTTTCCATAATATTACTTATTTATGATTTCACCTCTTGTCTTTTATAATATATATTTGATCTAATTCATTAGATTGAAACTAAATCATGTTTAGTGATATATATATTAGACAAAGACCCGATAATATATAATATAGTGTGCAATTACAACGCACCTTGTAATTGACATTGGGAAGTGTCAAAACTAGATATATATTATCAAATTAAGTTCTTGGTCAAGATTTACTGACACAGGTCGGTTAGTAAAATCCGCTAAGACCAGTACATGTCGTATATCGGACTTGATCTGATGGTTTATCCCAATGAACCATGAGTCTCCGGAGACTCGTATAGACGTGTAGGTGTTTATTTGATAAATATTGATGACTCACCGAAGATTACCTAATAGATGGTTACCAACGTCAATAGGAATCTTCTCGGGTTGAGTAACATAGTGATTCTTTGACTTGAGATAACACTGTGGATATATGAGTTATTCTTCATACTTATATGGCGGTCACGTCACCGATCTATTAATATCAGACATCTGTATGTTTGTTGGGTATGGACTCATACTCATGATATCATGTGTGTATCAAGATATGATCTGTCAGTCCTGTGTACAGGGCATAAGTATTCATTATATGATTAGCAATCTGTTAAATCCATGGTCGTGGTATACTTCGGAAGTAAGTTCCGAGTATTATTTAGAAGATTGTTAATAGATACATCGACATGATTATACCTATAGAGATTTGACGTTTATATCTATATCTTTGGGATAATCCGGATACCTGTGACGGATGGACTATACGTATGCAATGTCTTCGACCTGTATGATTCAACGAGTTTATCCGTAGTCGTCATAATTTACGGGTGGGTGAATTATGGACACGAAATTGGATTCCGTGACAGATATGCCTGAATCTAGAGAGTTTCACTAATGAAATATACTCGTAGAGCACTAGGGTAATTTTTATGAATAATGGAGATTATTTATAAATCGTTTAACTGTTAAACAAAAAATACATGCAAATGGACCTAATGGTCATTCCTAATTAACGTGTATTTGTATTTAATATTTGATATTATTAGAGACACATTAATTAATTATCAAATTATGATATTTGACATATATCATTAATATATGTATTTTTATTATTTAATGTAAATATAATACATATATTTAAGATCTTTGTATTTAATTATTTAATTATTTAAATGTTAAATGATTAAAGTAATTATTTTATAAATATCTTTACATGATTAATGGTTAGGAAATGACACCATTTGACTGGTAATACTTGTTAAATTAATTCATGGTAAAGTTTATCATTTAGAACAAGTAACTAATCAAATGAAATGAAATGAAATTGAAATGAAATTAACAAAATCTTGTATTTATTTTTCTCACATTCACGCCCAATTGAGGAAAATATATAAGAATTTTTTGTTTCATTTTTTTAACACAACACAAGTTACCAAATATTTACTAAGTAAATTTTGAGAGAAAGTTGAAGAACAAATGAGAAAAGCTTGGGAAAATTTTGATTTTGTAAGTATTTTCTTATTTTCTTCAACTTGAAAATTATTTCCATGTTTCTAGGCTTCAATATGTGTTGCTTAGAATTTTCTCTACTCTTTACCTATGTAAATTAATTGATTGGAAACTTGTTGGAAAGATGTTGCATGTGTGTATGAACAAAATATGCTTATAATTGGTTATTAAGCATTCTTTTGATTAATTAGTAATCAAGTTATCATTATAGAGTTTTAAGGCCACTCATTTATGACCTAGAATTATTCTTGAGTTGTTTCATGATGGTGAGACTTATTTGGTGTGGTACATATTGGATTAAAGTATTAAATTTGTTTAATTTGATGTATTTTATCAATTTGAAGAAATTATAAAATTAGGGTTCATAACCCTTTCTAAATTTGGGTCTTTTCATATATGTGGTGTATTATGATGTATATTAAATTTGAGATTGATTGGATTTGATCTTGACTTGTTTTGAACAATAAAGGACTAAAATGCAAAAACTGGAAAATTATGGGGCTTCTCGGTAATTTGACAAAAATTTGGATTTTGTGTTGCAATTTGTATTTTCATGTATTAGACATGTATAAATCATTTTTTGATTGATTTGGAATCACTTAAATATGTATTTGACAAGTTGAGGACCAAAATGATCAAAATGTAAAGTTATGGGGTTAATTCAGTAATTATAAGAAATTTAATTTCTTGGTTTATAATTTCAGATTTTATGTATAGAGTAATTAAAATAAATAATTTTATTTTAATTGCCCAAGAAAAATAATTATCGGAAATTGATTCGAAGTGAAAATACGCGAAAACGGTGAAAAACGACGTTATCGGGTAACGGCTGCCCAAACAGTGAACTTGTCATTATTTGGGTATCCCATGAACTGTCCAAATATTTTTGGGGCTAACCTGGGCAGTCCTCATGTGCATTGATCGGTCGGTTCGGCCGGAAACACATTTTATGCTATTTTGCGGAAAAACATTTTCGCAAAAGTTTCGCGGTGTTTCTATATTATTTATGTTGTTATTTGATATCGAATAAATATGTTTAGGTGAAATATGAATGAATTATTAATATTGGATATTGAATAATTTATTCGTAAGTTTAAAAATTTTAAACTATGATTTCGCCTGAATCGCGCTCCTTCCGCTGCGCCGCTCTGAAACCCCAACAAAATGGTATCAGAGCGAGTCTGATTCTGAACCTATGATATGATTAGCCCTTTAAATTTGATATTTAATCTAATCTTTACTTTTTACATATTTATTTAATTTGATAAAAAAAAATGAAATACATCTTTTAGGAAAATCTCCGTTAAATAAGATTTTATAAAGTGACTAGTATTAGGAATATTTGTTTCTTCGTCCGCCTTGTCAATACAGATGTAAATGTTTTCATGATGCTATAGATATAACATGCCAAAGCTGTGCAGTTATGGTTGAAGGTAGTTCATTTGCGCCGGTAGAACTTATATGATAAGAGACAAATTAAAGTGAAAGTGGAAATCATGAACGTGCCAAAGCTGTCAAGACTACATCGGTAGCTTGAGTTTGTCATTGACAAGTGAAACCTTGATACGCCTCCTGTGAACGTGCCAAAGCTGTCACAATGAGAAATGATAAGGACAAAATCAGGAGTCACAGCGAGTGTGATTGACAATGAGTTATCTACCGGTGAATATACGTAAGGGAGAACGTGCCAAAGCTGTATATCGATGTATATTTATAGGGTCCACTTCTCATTATGGAATTCGATTTAATTATTGAATTCTCATTTTACGTTGGGGATTACGTTATTACGTAAAGTAGTGGGAGGCACTGCTAGATTAAAAATCCATAACTAATGCAGTGTGTAATATTATGAAAATTGTCGCTTATGTATTTTCCTTATTCTATTATTTAGATAGAATTAAACTTTTATCCACTGCATGCATATTTTAAATATGTTTTCTGACTTCAATTATGGTTGCAGATTTCTAGAATATATTCTAGATTATAATAGACTATGATATAATCATTATAGACAGAATAGTTTCTTATATAGTAAATATTGACATGAATTGGTTCTTGTCTCGAGATTCTTCACTGGCATTAAGAAAACCCCATTAGGTATTTGTTTATTTGATAATGATATGTTTTGGCTTTAGTGACATTTAGAGGACACGTGTCTGACACTATTTGCTTTTCAACTATTTGCAAATGTTGTAAATAGTTGAAGGTAGATAATAAAGCTAAAGAAAGAAGATGCGTATAGTTGTGTATAGAAAATATCAATTTCACAATACGACAACTGTAGATATTAGATATCAGATCTCCCGTCTAGTTATTTAAAATATTGTTGAATGATTATTTCAATATTTGATATCAGAACTTGCGACTATTGGATAGTTACTTGTTCTCTGTAAACAGTTGTTGCATATTTTAAAAACGACTAGTAGTGTCGTTAACGAATAGATAAACATTAAGAAAAATATTTTGTTAAGTAAATAACTTAGAACATTATTTTTGAGATTTTATCACTTAAGTATTATTGCTTATTCCATTTGGTAAAGGATGGTCTGATACTATATCACACCACATATCCTTATCCATTTAATTAATATTGTATTCGGGAAGGTGATTAAATCTCATTTAACCAATGATTGTCATTGGACCAGAAAATTTATTAAACGGATACATTGGATGTATGTACTTTAATGAGTTGTAAATTGCTTAAGGTAGTTTTCTTTACTTCCTAACTTAGTCAATGAATCATCGTGACTTAGTTACGTGTTTCAGATGAAACGCGGATAGAATATTTTGACTTGTTCAAAGATATTCGATCTGAATTTTTGAAAACTGTATCTTTAAAATTCACCTTGAGTCTTTGAATTATTCAAAGATGTTTGATATGATCACATATGAATTTAAGGCAATTAGTTCTAAGGTTATTGAATGAATATGATTCTTACTTAATATAATTCTTCCATGATTCCATATTGATGGAATTGGTAAGTAGGAATAATCGAATCCTATAAATGATTTGATTCGTTTGATATTGAGTGTTGCCGAATTAGTTTCAATATTGTTGGGAATATGCTCCAGTAACACTAATTCATCATTTTAATTAATGTTCCATTTGTTTATAGAGTTACATATATGATATGTACAAGTAGAAAATTCGAATCTTGAAATGTTTGAGATTTGAATCTTTCTTTTGTATAGTGGTTATATAATCAAAGGTACTTGCGCATTTGAGGTACAAGTAAAAGTTTATCATTTATTCTATTTAATTGAATATTATATTCTAATTGATATAATATCTTTTCTACGATCCCGAGTAATAAAATTATTTTATTACTTAGTATGCAACATCGGATGTTGACCATTGTAGAAAACTTGACTTATTGAAGTCAAATGTGAGAGTGATAAACTATAAATGGAACTACATAATTAATAAGATGAAAATACCCTTTAATTACTTCCATATAAGTTCTATAAGATGTGAGAATCATTTGCAAAGTATTTGATACTTAATGGTTATGTTGTTTTCTTATCGAAGAAAATTATCCTATAACTTATAGTGGGAACGATATTTCATATCAATTCCAGAAATTAGTATTAAACCATAGATCTAAGATTGTTCATAGCTTACTTCGATCAAGTTTGGAACTTGATTGATCTTTCATTATGAATCGTTCATAAATTGTGCAAATGGTTTACACAGCAAAAGCAAAGTGAGCTTATTAAAGGTTTGACCTTTATAGTGTGACAATGAGAAAAGTTATACTCAGCAATCTATTTTGATTCTGAGGAAACTTGTCTCTAGTCGCACTGATTGAAAAATTTAAGATTTGTTGGTTAATGATGATATTAAGTTGTGTATTTTAGCTAAAGAATACAAAATGACGTTTTTGAATGACTTCTTTGGATAAGAGATCGGTTGTGATTTCTTTGATTGAAGAGTACATTCTGGAATGGCCCTAGAGTTTGTATTCTGCTAAGATTACAATTTGGTATATTAGCTTCTAGAGCCTATTGTAGACTCAGATGAGCTTTCTGGAAATTTGTGTTTTCTAATTTTGATATCAGTCAAATTGTCTAATTTTATCAAAGCATAGAGAATACATATGAGATAGAAAGGTTAGTGGGAGCGTACAAATTTCTTTCTAGTGTTTTACATCACAATGACATTATCATTATTAAGGTAATAATGAGATGTTTATGAGGTAAAAGGTTTACCCCAGTCTTATTTTCTCCGTGAAAGTAGTGAGAGTGGTCTCTATTATATTCGATATAAATTTTTATATATGATATAAAACTAAGAGACTTGAGAGATGCTCCCATTAGTCGTACATTAGATATAATCTAATAAAGGACACGGTGAGACTTTCGGTGTGACAGTTAGTATAACTGTTTGACAATTAGTGTGTCTATAATATATAATATTCATATTTCGTAAAAGATGATTCCTTTGTCGAAAGCGAAATTGATTAGAATGTCTAGTCAATCTTATGCATCATAGGGTGATGGCATAATGAATATTATATTAAATGCGATTAGATATATCAATTTAATCGCAATTATTACGAGTTATTTTGATATCCTCTAGACCATAAGATTGTCTTGAAACATGTTCTTTATTATCTTTGAGATATTAAGAACGAGTTTCTAATTAATGGAGAATAAAATTCGCAACCATTAGGGTCAAATTAGTTTTGAGTCTTATTATGACGTTAGACTATCTACGTCATAAAGAGTTATAAAAGATGCAGTGAGAGTGTCACAGATGATTCTACTGTGTGAATGGAATTAGATGCAACTTATGAAGTATCGATTTATGATGTTGCATAGTGACCTTGTAGATTAGAAGTTTGAGATTGGTGTTGTGCTTGTGGTTGTCTGCATAGTATTTTGGTTTGATCCACAAATACATGGACAACTCAGTAGCAGTAGCACAATATTGATATGGCATATGAGTCATATTGATGTAGAACTTAGTTTCTACAAAAATATGAATGATGCTGGCTAAGGGAAACAATTGGGTTTGTTGGACAAACTCAATATGTAATAGCGGACCTACTCGTTATTGCCTACCTCTTGAGTGCTAGGTGAGTTCTTGAGGGCTATACGTATATGATACACATTAAGATGTGCATATACACTATGGATTGACACTATAGCAAGTGGGAGAAATTGTTAGGGTTGGTGCTCGGAGTGTCAATCCGGATCGTATTTATGTCCGATTCACGAATACGAGCAGTACATTTTTCCATAATATTACTTATTTATGGTTGCACCTCTTGTCTTTTATAATATATATTCGATATAATTCATTAGATTGAAACTAAATCATGTTAGTGATATATATATTAGACAAAGACCCGATAATATATAATGTAGTGTGCAATTATAACATAGCTTGTAATTGACAGTGGGAAATGTCACTACTAGATATATATATTATCAAATTAAGTTCATGGTCAAGATTTACTGACACGGGTCGGTTAGTAAAATCTGATGAGACTAGTATATGTCGTATATCAGACTTGATCCAATGGTTTATCCCAATGAACCATGAGTCTTTGGAGACTCGTATAGACGTGTATGTGTTTATTTGATAAACACTGAACGACTCACTGAAGATTACCTAATAGATGGTACACCAACGTCAATAAAAATCTTCTCGGGTTGAGTAGCATATTGATTCTTTGACTTGAGATACCACTGTGGATATATGAGTTATCCTCTACACTTAGATGGCAGTCACGTCACCGATCTATTAAGATCAGACCTCAGCCTGTTTGTTGGGTGTGGACTCATGCTCATGATATCCTCTGTGTATCAAGATAAGATCCGTCAGTCATGTGTACATGACATATGTATTCATTATATGATTAGCAATCTGTTAAATCCATGGCCGTGGTATACTTCGGAAGTAAGTTCCGAGTGTTATTTAGAAGATTGCTAATAGATACGTCGACATGATTATACCTATAGAGATTTGACCTTTATATCTATATCTCTGAGATAATTTGGATACCTGTGACGGAGAGATTATACGTATGCAATGACCTCGACCTGTAAGATTCAACGAGTTTATCCGTGGTCGTCATAACTTACGGGTGGGTGAATTATGGACGCGAAATTGGATTTCATGACAGATATGCTTGAATCTAGAGAGTCTCACTAATGAAATATACTCGTAGAGCACTAGGGCAACTTTTATGAATAATGGAGATTATTTATAACTCGTTTAACCGTTAAACGAAAAATACATGCAAATGGACCTAATGGTCATTTCTTAATTAATGTGTATTGTATTTAATATTTGATATTATTAAATACACATTAATTAATTGTCAAATATGATATTTGAAATATATCATTAATATATGTATTTTGATTATTTAATGTAAATATAATACATATATTTAAGATATTTGTTGAAATGAAATTAACAAAAATCTTGTATTTATTTTTCTCACATTCACACCCAATTGAGGAAAATATATAAGGATTTTTTGTTTCATTTTCTTTTAAACACACCAAGTTACTAAATATTTGTTAAGTAAAGTTTGAGAGAAAGTTGAAGAACAAATGAGAAAAGCTTGGGAAAATTTTGATTTTGTAAGTATTTTCTTATTTTCTTCAACTTGAAAATTATTTCCATGTTTCTAAGCTTCAATATGTGTTGCATAGAATTTTCTCTACTCTTTACTTATGTAAATTAATTGATTGGAAACTTGTTGGAAAGATGTTGCATGTGTGAATGAACAAAGTATGCTTATAATTGGTTATTAAGCATTCTTTTGATTAATTAGTAATCAAGTTGTCATTCTAGAGTTTTAAGGCCACTCATTTATGACCTAGAATTGTTCTTGAGTTGTTTCATGATGGTGAGACTTGCTTGGTGTGGTAAAGATTGGATTAAAGTATTGAATTGTTTTAATTTGTGTATTTTGTCAATTTGAAGAAATTGTAAAATTAGGGTTCATAACTCTTTCCAAATTTGGGGCTTTTCATATATGTCGTGTATTATGATGTATATTAAATTTGAGATTGATTGGATTTGATCTTGACTTGTTTTGAATAAGAAATGACTGAAATGCAAAACCTGGAAAATTATGGGGCTTCTCGGTAATTTGACAAAAATTTGAATTTTGTGTTGTAATTTGTATTTTCATGTATTAGACATGTATAAATCATTTTAGGATTGATTTGGAATCACTTAAATATGTATTTCATAATTTTAGGACCAAAATGATCAAAATGTAAAGTTATGGGGTTAATTCGGTAATTATAAGAAATTTGATTTCTTGGTTTAGAATTTCAGATTTTATGTATTGAGTAATTAAATAAATAAGTTTATTTTAATTGCCCAAGAAACATAATTATCGGAAATTGATTCGGAGTGAAAATACGCGAAAAAGGTGAAAAACGACGTTACCGGTAACAGCTGTCCAAATAGTGAACTGGTCACTGTTTGGGCAGCCCACGAACTGTCCAAATATTTTTGGGGCTGATATGGACAGCCCCCATGTGCATTGGTCGGTCGGTTTGGTCGGAAAAGCGTTTTATGCTATTTTACGAAAAAAATATTTTCGCAAAAGTTTCACGGTGTTTCTATATTATTTATGTCGTTATTTGACATCGAATAAATATATTTAGGTGAAATGTGAATTAATTATTATATTGGATATTGAATAATTTATTTGTAAGTTTAAAAATTTTAAACTATAATTTCGCCCGAACCGCGCTCTTTCCGCTGCGCCGCTCTAATAAAACCCCAACATGGCGGCCTCCGGTGGCTGCTACTTTACCACTGTATCGGCCTATGGCAGATGACAAGGCCTACGATCAATGTGAACCGTTATTTTTTCTCCTCTATCATTATCCTTATAGAAGCAATATTCCTTAGGTATGGCATACATCACACGTTTTAATACTGGTCGGCTAATGATCACATCTTTGTTCCTCCTCCAACACTTCGGTCGGGTCGGGGTGTCATAAAAAGTGACCCCATTGGGTGGGCCCGTACGATATCCCAATAGAGCCCAAAAAACTCATATTCGATGTGGTCAGTTCGGTACTATTTCTTGCATTGTCTTCCACATACTCTGCTCATATGGGCACTTTTCGGTAATTGTAATTGAGTTATTCTTCTAATCTCTATCTCCTTTGAAGCAATCCATCAATACACTGGTCAAGTATAATATATCTTTTACCCTTCTTTAGGTCTTGATACTCATTGGAGTAATGGTCTTCCGAAAAACAACCATCAACATATATGTGTTTGTTTGTATGCGCGCACACACATACATATATATATACATATATATATATATACATACATATATATATATCATAGCGTCCTTAAATATAACATATTCATATTCGCTCAAATTAAGAAAAAACTAACCCACTTGACATTTTAAATACATTCTCGTCAATCACTAATGTGTAACTGGGATATCCGGGCCAACTTAAGCGCACCTCGACTAATTCTCATGACATGTGCTTCGTGCCCTCGTAAATTTTCCAACACAATGTAGACGCTGGATTCGGCGGCGAGGTCCACAATTGAGAATTCGAATGAATGACACTAACGAACCTGTAAAATAAGGGTAGAAAGAGCGAGGAGGTTACTTCCCACCGGTGTGGTGGGAGCCGTAGGCACTCCGACGCTCAAGTCAGTAATGTGAATAAGTTGGATGTATGGAGAATTAGGCCTGAAGTTACCTCAGACTCCGTTTGTTTGCGGTGAGGGCAGGGTATTATGATTTCTCTGATGACAGGGAGTAGTGTTGTGTGATCTTGCCTCCCCCTGGTGCCATGACTCTTCTCTTTTATAGGCCCTCCTAGCGTGGGGTCATTTAAACATCTTCTATCTGTTGGATGTGTTAATGATGGGGTTTATGACTGTAACTATCGATTTAATGGAGTTCATTACTGTAGGCGTTTTCCCAATCCAATTACTCATGAATTTGTTGTCCTTCCTGAACTATTAAATCTGTGATGATGGGCTCTGGGTTGGTTCGATCTCTCAGCCCAAAGCTGGTTTCTCAAACTAGATCTGATAGTGAGCATTGGAGCTCTGGTTTTTGAGTTTGGCCCAAAGGTAAAATAACGGTTATGCCCTTGGGCCCGAATTTGGCACGTACAGTTTGTCACATACTCTCTAAGTCTGGAAGTCCTAGACTTGGAGAGTATCATTGCTTATGTCGAACAAATCGGGACTCTAACAGTCATCTTGCTGATCCTGGTGCGAGCTCAAAGTTAATCAGTACGATGAATCCGGCTTCAATTATCCTTGCTCCAAATCCTTCATTGGGTGTTCCTGATTGATTGGCACATTTAGTGGTTCTAGAGATAGCCTCAATCGACATAGTCATAAGGATTGAAGAAAGAAGTTTCAGGCCTCGTTTGACTCGACATGAATCCCATGAGGGTGTCAAGTCTATTGAACCAATCATGGGTTCCGGAGTTGACTCGTATTTATTTTGCATCTACATGTCGTATGAGGTGAGTGTATGTCTCGACATGTCGTCTGGAATGAAGGAAGCCCATAACTTCTTTTGACTCGGCGAAAGTCTTTTGGGGGATGTCATCGAATTCATTAGACACGATATGACACATGAACTGAGGGAAGTTCATGTCTTTACATGACTTAACATGAGTCTTAACTCAATTTTCTTTGACATGAGTCTTCTGGGGGAAGTCCTCGATTGACCGAACCAAATGATGGTCCGGTAGTAACTTCACTTGACATGTCGTATGAACAGAGTGAATTCCATAATTCTATTTGACTCGACAAGAGTCATCTGGGGGATGTCCCCGGTCGACTGAACCATATGATGGTTCATGAGTAATTTCAATCGACATGTCATATGAAATGAGTGAAATCTATATACTCATTGACTTATGTCGTATATTAAATATGTTCACAATTTTAAAGTGTATTATGTCAAGTGACATTGTTCTTATTGTCTGTCCTTTATAACGTTCCTCATTCGACACTTGGATTGTTTCCAAGTCTCTCTCCAGTCATTTATTGCAACCCTAGTGTGAATTTCGAGGAGTTTTTGGCGGGAATTTGTGGCGCCACTTGAGTAGAGTGTATAAAATAGCTTTGGGTACTTCATTTGCTTCATTCGTAAAAATTTCCATTTGGAGGCCGAGTAAGGAGAGCTCTCAAGTGTTTCAAGGTATTCTTCGAAAACTACCTCTTGTTCTTCAATTTCCTTAAACATTCATAGAGTAGATTCAAGCTGTTCTTAGGTGAAACTGGCTGTTTGATCTTTTAAACTTTGGAAATATTTTCAGAATTGTGTTTGTGGGTTTTGATCTTTAGGAAGTAGTTTACTTGGGAATTTAGTGTTTATATGCTTATTGTTTGGAGGATGTCGAGTGGAGAATCCTTAGGCAGTTTAGGTGCTAAGATTGATAATTTTGTCGGATCTTCTTCAAGTGAGACGAATGAGGGTGAAGTCTATAAGGACTGGTTGTATCAGAAGTTGATCGAGGCTGGTATGGTTTCTTTGGCTAGGCCATCCCAGGAGGTCCCTACCGAGGCTATACCACTAAGGGTCTTACCGGCCATTAGAGAGTCGAGTGAATTACCGAGTACGAGTGAACCAACTAATTTGTTATCTAAGAATCCCGCTAGTTGAATGACTAGGAAACTGCTGAGGGAACTTGGGTGCAAGTATAGGTTTCCTGATTTTTTGGAACTAGGGGTACATTTGTCGAGTGAGAGGATTGACTACAAAGTTTCCCGGGTGGCTGAGATTCTACGTGCGACCATTCACTGATGGGTTGAGGTTCCCTATACCAAGATTAGTTTGGGAAGTTCTGGATCATTTTGAGGTTGCTCCTTCTCAGCTGATGCCTAATGCTTAGAGGATTTTATTGTCGATTGAGTGCATGGCTTTTGAGTTAGGAGTATTTTTTGAAGTGAAGGATGTCCTGGCCACATACTACCTGAAAGAACACTTGAATGAGAAAGGAAGATATACCCTGATTCTTCGTCAGAGGAAGACACACTTAGTTACTGGATTGCCGACTATTTCTTTGCAATGGGTGAAGGTATATTTGGATCGGCTGGGGTTTGTCGAATCCCAGAGTATTGGAGTTCGTCGAGTGAGTAGTATTTTTTTTGAAATGTTTAATCCTCGAATCTCATTTATGAATTGGAATAACCGTGTATTTGTCATTGCAGATCCTTTACGAAATAGATCATTCGTCTCGATTACTCGAACAATTTCCAACATCAAAGCGATTTTATCTTTTCTGGCTGAAGAAAGAAACTATAAAACTATCTTAGTGGAGAAAAGATTGAGGGGACTCTGTTGTGGAGGGATATTTACAGCCGAGAAGGAGAATGTACACTTCTGGCCTTTTGTAAGAATATATTGCCCATGATAAATTGTAGACGGTCGTGTCGAGAGTTATACGGAGAGCCTAAATTTCAAAAGCCTCTAAAACCTAAGGAACTTTTATGCGCATAGGATATGATGACTGGACCATTTACAGTAGCCTCACTCGACGAAATGAAGAACCAGAAGAAGGCAAGGAAGCTGAAAGTGAAAGAGCCGGAAGTCAAGTCAGAAGTAACTGGTCCCCAACACAAAGAAATCGTCTCGAGTGAAGCTGCTGTAGAAAAGGGGAAGTCGACTGAAATGACTTCGACATGGAAGAAAAGGAAATATATTACCGAGGTGGAGGAAGATGTTGATAATCTCATTTTAAAGGTTCTTCGCGAGTCGACTGCAATCTCTGATCCCTCAAGCATAGATTCATTTGTGGATGGGCTTTTTCTAGAGGGTGATGAAGAAAGGCTAACGCAGATCGGTCAAGTGGAGGCTATGAGGAAAGCCATAACTCCGAACTATCAAGTGTGTATAACAATTACTTTTTTTTTTATCGAATGATCTCTAACTTGGTTTTTTTTTAGGCATTGGAATGTAGTCTATACATGCGAAAGAATGCGGAGTCGAGTCAATAAAGGATCAGAGAGCTAGAAAAAATGTTGTCAGTGGTGAGGAAGGAAACTTCAGAGCTAAATTCCGGGCTGGCCGCTTCTCAAAGAAAGGAAAAAATGATGGAGAAGGAGTTGAAGGAAGTTAAGGCTACTTTGAAAATGGAGAGAAATGTATGAATTAACGATCGACAGCTATAAGCAAAGTTTTGAGAATGTGAGGAAGGAAAACGAACAATTGCTAGAGAAAATGGAGGATGTTGCCATCGATTCTATGATGAAAGACAGATATAATTTGATGAAGGAATATCTCGTTGGAAAGCATGTCGACTAGAAGCTTGAGAAGTGGATTCGAGAGTACGAAAGACATGTAGCTGGGCTTTCCTCATCGACTGAGGATGGTGAAGAAGAAAAATGTGATGAAATCGAGTCAAGGAAAGGCGCGGTAGAGTCAATGGCAATTCCTGAAATGGGAGGGTCGAGGAATGATTGAAGGAATGAGAGGATGTTGGACCGGCTGTGGTCGATATTGAAGCGAGGATGAAGCCTGAAGTCCAAGAAGATGTTCCTACCAGTGTTCCAGCGGCTGCTGAAGAAGATCCAGCCAGTGTTCTTGAAGTTTAAGGACTTTATATTCTAATGTACTTGAGGTTTTTGTTAATATTTTGTATAAAGCAAAATTACTTTGTCGAATAGAAAGGAAGTACGCCGATGTTTTGAACAAGGCACTCGATTTTGTCGTATGAAAAAGAGTCCCTAATAAATGATTTCAAATGAATGAATTTTTATTCCAATCAGTTGAATGACTTCTACAAATTTCTTTATTTCATATTTTCGAAAGATGACTAAATACTGTGAAAGGCAACTACTTGGAAAATAACAAAACACTATAAGTGTTACCAGATGAACCGCTTAAGATGAACGTCGTTCCAATTGTTGCGGACGAGAGTCCCTTCCGCGGCTTGTAGCTTGTAGGCTTCTCTCTCGATAATTTTTGTGACGAGGTACAGACCTTCCCAGTTTGGTCCCAGCTTACCATCTCCAATTTCCTTTGTGTTCTGAAATACTCTATGTAGGACTCAATCTCCTTCCTTGAATGTTATACTCATGACGTTTTTGTCGAAGAATCTGGCCATCCTCAGTTGATGAGCATCTATTCGAATGGAAGCTCGTTCCCTTAATTCATCAATCATGTCGAGATTGAAATTCATGAGCTATCGATTTGGTTCTTCATCAATCCATTGGTAGCGTGGGGCGGGATGTCTTCTTCAGTCGGTATTACTGCTTCTGTTCCAAATGCCAGTGTGAAGGGGGTTTTGCCTGTTGAAGATCGGGATGTCATCCTGTAAGACCACAACACGCCTGGAAGTTCATCCGCCCAAGCGCCTTTGGCCTTCTCTAATCTCTTCTTCAAAGTATTCAGAATCTTTTTGTTGGATGACTCGGCTTGGTCGTTTGCTTGTGGAAAACGTGGGGTTGAGAAGCTCAATTTTATGCTCCAATTCCTGCAAAAGTCTTGAAAGTGACGACTGATGAATTGCGAACCGTTGTCAGTCACGATTTCTTTCGGTATGCCGAACCGACAGACGATATTCTTCCAGATGAATGTTTATGGCTCTTTGTCGCGTACTCTGGCGAATGATTCAGCTTCGATCCATTTCGAGTAGTAATCTGTCAGCACAAGCATGTAGACACGCTGGACTGGTGCAGCTGGGAGTTTTCCTACGATGTTCATTCCCCACTTCATTAACGGCCAAGAAGATAAGATGGGATTGAGTTTTTCTGGTGGGAGACGTGAAATTAGAGCAAACCTCTGACATTTGTCGCACCTCTTAGTGAATTCAGCTGAGTCGGACCTCATCGTTGGCCAGTAATACCCAGTCGAATGGGATCGAAGAGCCAAGCTCCTACCTCCGGAGTGGTTCCCATATTCTCCCTCATGTATCTCAGTCAACACATGCTGTGCTTCGTCGTGTGTGAGGCATTTCAAGTAAGGTCCCGAAAACGATCTTCTTAGCAGTTGACCGTCAAATATCGCGAACCTTGTAGAATGTCTCTGGACTTTTCTGGCTTGGATTTTGTCATCTGGAAGCACGCATTCTTGCAAATATTTAACAATTGGTGACATCCAAGTGTCGACTGAATCGACCGATGCGACCATTCTTTCTTCCTTCCAAATTGCTGGCCAGTTCAGATATACCACTGGTATTGTACGTGGTTTGTCTCCCTCCATTGTTGATCCAAGGGTGGCCAGAGCATCTGCTTGGGAGTTCTCGCTTATTGGGACTTGGGTTATGGTAAATTCCTCAAATGTCGATTGGATATCCTTTACCTTTTGCAAGTAGGATGCCATCTGTAGACCTCGTGCATGATAGGACCCCTGGATCTGGTTGACAATCAACTGCGAATCAGACTTTACTTCTATCTTTCTAGCTCCAAGTTCTTTGGCTAAAGACAACCCAGCAATCAGTGCTTCGTACTCTGACTCGTTGTTGGTAACTCTAAATCTGCACTTGATTACTTGTTGTAGAATGTCGCCTTTCGGAGTGGCAATCATTATCCCAAGGCCGCACCTATTTTTGTTACTGGACCCGTCGACTGCGAGTTTCCACGGAATAGTCGAGTGGATATAACAGACTTCTGTTTCAGCTACAGTAAGAAGGCCGAGAGTGAAGTCGGCCACGAAGTCAGCTAAAGCTTGAGATTTGACGGCGGTCCTAGGCAGGTATGTGATGTCATGTTCCCCAAGTTCAATTGCCCATTTCATTAATCTCACTGATAGTTCTGGTTTATGAAGTATGCTTCTCAAAGGATATGCCGTGTATACCGTGATCGGATGTCCCTGAAAGTAGGGTTTGAGCTTTCTTGCAGCCGTAATAAGAGCGAATACCAACTTCTCCATTAACGGGTAGCGTGATTCCGCTCCCAGCAGGGCTTTGCTTACATAGTAGACTGGGAGCTTAGCTTCAACCTCTTCTCTGATTAAGACTGCGTTGACCGCTTGTTCTGAAACTCCTAGGTAGAGATAGAGCCTCTCGTTGTCGAGTGGCTTTGACAATAAAAGTGGAGTGGTAAGATATCGTTGAGTCATTTCAGTGCTTCTTCACAAGCGAGAGTCCACTCAAAGTTGTTGGCCTTTTTTAAAGCTGAAAAGAACAAAAAAACTCTAGTCTGTGGATTTGGAGATGAACATGTTTAGTGCGGAAATCCTCCCCGCTAATCGCATGACATCCTTTGGACGGGAAGGTGAGGGGATTTCGAGGATTGACTTGATATGGTCTGGATTTGCTTCTATCCCTCGTCGAGTGACTACGTATCCCAGGAATTTCCCTGAAGCAACACCAAATGCACATTTAGTCGGATTCAACTTCATTTCGTACATGTCCATGATGTTGAAGGCTTCCTCCAAATACTCGAGGCGCTGTTCCGACTTAGTATACTTCACCAATATATCGTCCACGTAGACCTCTATTGTCTTCCCAATTTGACTAACGAACATCTTATTGACCAGTCGTTGGTATGTCGCCCCTGTATTTTTCAAGCCAAATGGCATAACCTTGTAACAGAAAATTCCTCTGTTGGTGACAAAAGCTGTCTTCTCATGGTCGTTTGGATGCATAAGGATCTGATTATAGTCTGAATACGCATCCATGAAGCTCAACAACTCATGTCCAGTTATAGCATCGACCATCGAATCGATGTGTGGTAGTGGGAATGAGTCATTCGGGCAAGCTTTGTTCAAATCCATAAAGTCGATGCAGACTCTCCACTTTCCATTCTTCTTTCTTAGAACGACCACATTAGCAAGCCATTATAGAAACTGCACTTCCCTAACTGCTCCTTCTCATCTGCAACAACTTCTGAACCTCTTCATCAATGATCTGATCTTTCCTTTCAGGGGCGAACTTCCTTCCTTTTTGCCTGATCGGGGTGTGGTCTGGATCTACATGTAATTCGTGAGTAATCAGCTCAGGGTCGATTCCTGTCATGTCCTTGTGCGACCATGCAAAACTGTCGTGTCGCTTCTTCAGGAATTCGATCAAGTCGGCTCGTAGTCTGGGATCCAAGTTAGCTCCAATCAGTGCCTTGTGATCTGCAAATTGAGAGTGAATTTGGACCTCGTCAAGCTCCTCCAGATTCGGTAGTGTGGTTCCGAGCAACGAGATCCACTCTGTAATTGCTATGCCGATTCAACTTCCGCGTTCAAGGTCGTCTGGTAGCAGCTTCTGGATGCAGATCTATCACATTTAATCTCTTAAATCCCCCATTTGGTTGGGAATTTAATTTCTTGGTGATAGGTGGATGAGACCGCCCTCATGTCGTGAATCCAAAGTGTGCCCATGATACGATTGTAGGCTGAAGGGCTATCCAAGACCAAGAACGTGGTCATTTTGTTGACTTCTGCTGCGTAGACTGAGAGTGATATTTCTCCCATTGTGATTTTTGATCCCCCACTAAACCCAATCAGCACTGTCGTCCGCCTATTTATTTTTGTCCATCTCGCGGCCTCTATATCCGCGAGGGCTGTAGCGAAAATGATATTGGCTGAAGAGCCTGTGTCGACCAACACTCGCTTGATCATAAAGTTTGTCACTTGCAAGGAGATGACCAAAGCGTCGTGGTGTGGATTTAAACTGTGGGAATATCTGTCGTCTGGGAACTCCATAGTCAAGTTGGTGAACATCTTCTCTACTGACATTGTAGTATGAGAAATACTGCTAGCAAGAGCTCTCGAATGTCGTTTGACCGCCGAATACGAGACTCCACTGATTTCTGATCCTCCTGAAATAACATTAACAATGTTGTTAATTGGTGGAGGTGGGGTCTGAGCTTCTCTTTGACCGTCTCTCTTGTCCTTTCGTGCCAAGGTAGCTTTCCCCTTCTCAGTGAGCAAATCTCTCAGAAATCCTTTGTTTAATAGTTCCAGGACCTCCAATATCAAAGCTACACACTCTGTCGTCGTATGGCCGTAGTCTCGATGGAATTCACACCACTTTATGGTGTCTTTTTTGGTATAGCCCTCTCTGGTACGTGGGGGCCATTTCACTTCACTTCCCATTTTCTTAAGTACCGGGACCAATTCCCCTGGGGAAATTTTAAAGTTATAGTCTGGGAGTCTGGGTTTGCTTGCTGGTGCTTACTTTCGGTTTTTGTAACGCCTTGTTCATCTGTCAAAATCTTTGTGGAAAGGCCTTCGCTCTCCTCGTTATTGGTTTCTCCTTTCCGTATGAGGATGAATAATCATATCAGGTCATCTGGAAACAGCAGGCCTTCTATCAACCTGCGTATTTGGAACGTCCTCCCTTCTTTTGTTTTTTTTATCCTCTTCCCATCTTATTTCCACATGTGCCTGTGTCATGACCTGGTCCATCGTGTAACATCGGAACCTAGTTAGTTTCTTGTAGAGTCCACTATCGTAAAGCAGTCCATTCCGGAAGGCTTCTACCGCTGTAGGCTGGTGGAGATCTGGAATATTAATTATTTCCCTGTTGAACTGAGCTACGTAGCTCCGTAAAGATTCTCCTATTCTCTGCTGGATGGAATTGAGATCGTCTGTAGTCTTTTCAAGTTTGCATGAACTTGCAAAGTGTTGCACGAACTTGTCTGCTAGCTGTTGGTAGGACTCGATGGATCTGTAGGGCAGGTTGATGAACCAAGTGAGAGCTGGCCCTACCAACGTTTCTCCAAAGCATCAGCACATTCCAGCTTCCCATTGGCTTGGCGACAAGCCAGTCAACATCATCTTGTACTTGTAATGTATTACCTGATCGTCTCGATCAGTGGATCCATCATATAACTTCATTCGGGCGGGTTGAATTTTTGAGGCAGTTCAACAACTACGATTGACTCCACGAATGGGTATATCAGAAATTGCTCCAGCTCTGCTCTTTCTAATTGGCAGTCTTACCCCTGATAGTCTAGACATGATTGTTTCCTTGAATTCCATCATCTCTCTTCTCATGGAGGATGCAATCTGATGAGTGGGATCGAGAGAGGAATTCGGGCCATGAGAAATTGGTGGGTTGTTGTCAACCTGCCCATCTGATGTGGGCGGGACTGCTGGATTGTTTGGATTGCTGGTCTGACCAAGGATGTTGTGATGCTGAGGATTCGACGATAGCTGCTCCAACTGTTTTGTAGGCTCACATTGGAGTTTTGCATTGTCAAATTTCTCATCTTCTAAGGCTTGTAAACGTTCTTGGAGCATGGCAAGTTGTGTAGCCATGGGATCTGGCGTCTGTTCGTTGCCTGAGGCC
>SKCR01043849.1:0-35246 GCA_019454045.1 Zanthoxylum bungeanum
ACTTCTTCTTCATCACTACTGGGTAAGTCTACCCAGAAACTCTTCCCATGTTCGGTTTCATCTTCGCTATTACTATCCCAAATCCCAATGCAAACGGCTTGGAGGTCAAAAGATTTGAGGATAAGGTTCTCGGGTAGGCGTGAGACAGAGTGGTAATTTGGTAAAGGGTTCTGTGTCTGTTTGGGGCATTCCTTTCCGGGTCGGGTATCTTTTGGAGTCTATCAGGTCCTGGATTTCATGGCGGAGTCGGGCGCAATTGTCGGTGTCATGGCCCTTTTGTTGGTGAAAGTAACAGTAAAGTTTAGGTTATAATGTATGTGGGGGGTGGGTTGGATTGGGTAATGGTTTGGCTTCCAAGGGTTTTAAGAGTCATTGTCTCTTCAATTTCTCTAGTACCTTTGACAGGGGTCTTCCCAAATTGGGAAAATTTCCGGTTCCGGATGGCAGCAACTTCCGCAAAAATAGGTTTAGTACCCGATGTACCCCCAATAGGCCTCCTACTTAAGCCATAAAACTTTCTGTTTTCCGCCTCTTCCTCTTCAATGTCCATGACAGTTTCCCTCAACTGCCGAAAGTCTGTAATCATGGAGGTCATCCTCCTCAACTGCTGTAAAGGAGGGCTTGGTGCCCTTGATAATCATTTTAATCTGGTCCTTCTCCGAGGGCCTAGTCTGCATTTTCACAACTGACCTCTCCATCGGTCCACATACTCCTTAAAACTCTACTCCGATTTTTGCTTAACCTTCTCTAGATCGCGGGTGACAGATCGATCTCTAGGTCAGTGACATACGGCTTCAGGAAGGCATCAACCAACTCCCTCCAATCTTCTTCACTTTCTTCTCCAAACTGTGGTACCACACCACGAGAGCTCCCTCGAGCGACATTCCAAACATCTTCTGCACTTGGCGCTGAGATAGGCCAACTGAACTCATGACTGATACATACTGACGGAGATGCACCTTTGGATCACCATTCCCATTAAACTTAGCCATATCAGGCATCTTGAACGTGCCGGCAACTGCTCTTCGAAAGTCAGCGTCTCATTAATCCAGCAAATCCTCATTCTTACCCCTCATCCTGCGGGTAACCGTCTCAACTTGATCCAGAGTTTCTGTAATTCTGCTGAGACCCAGAACTCTGCCTGCTGCATACTCTGCCATGTCATCATCAAAAGTGGGTATATCCTCCCCCAATCTGTTCGGAGGCTCCTCTTGCCTCACATCCCCAGAACTACCCCCAGCACGAGATCCAGCTATACCGCCACAGCAGTAGTCAGGGCTTGCAACTGTTCAGTGATTTTGGCGAGACCGTTCTCTAACTGATCCATACGGGATACCTCGTTATCAGATTCACTCATGCTTGTTACTGTTCTTTTAGTGAGCCTTGTCCATTCTCTAACCCAAACGGTATCTATGATGTCTTTTTGAGACATAGAGGTGTTAACATGATGTATATGTATATGAGGTTGCATGAGATGTATGTAACCTATAGAACATACTAAATCGATTAAAATTTTCAAACAAATCGGCCATTATCATTTTAAAAGCTTTTGGGCTAACCGTCATAGGAGTGAACTCGTCCCAGTTTAAATGGCCCAACGAGTTCACATCTTATGGCAAAGAGTCCAACTAAATCCAAATGGTAATGTTCCGAACACAAGCACAAAATGGCCCATCGATATTTAGAAGCCTTTGGCCCAATCGTCATAAGATACGTTCTTGTCCCAGTTTAAATGGCCCAACAAGCCCACATCCCATGACAAATGGTCCAAATCGATCCAAACGACGATGTTCCCAAACACAAGTATAAAAGAAAGGTAATGCAAACATAAAATAATAATTTCTATAGAGTGGCCCATCGATATTTCAGAAGCTTTTGGCCCAATTATCATAGTATAACGAATTCGTCCCAGTTTAAATGGCCCAACAAGTTCGCATTTCTGACAAGAATCCAACTACATCCAAATGAGGATGGTCCACAAGCACAAGGAAATAGTTGCTATAGGCCATATGACCCCGGTCTACTTGTGGGTTTGCTGGAGTGTAGACAAAGACTCTCGCTGGCGAAGGATTGCCCAAAACTAGGTCTCCCCACTCAAGGGTTCGAGCGACCAAGTGAGCGCACCTTTTTTATACCTACAGTACGTGCCAACGAGTTATGGTGTGACTGACTGTCAAATGGATTTCCTATTGTAGATTACCCAGAGGGAGGGTGAGCGAGGCTCTCTTAAGTACCCTAGCCTCTTAGGCTCTTATCGCTTGGTGACAGGAATAAACCAACGAGTCTTCCAAATTAGTCCATCACAATAGGCTACAAGTAAATGATTATCTAGGTGCCTGTACGCATTGCATTTTTGCATGTGAAACCCGATGATGAGTCTCATTTGGAGGCACTATCTTTTAAGTCGTGGAAGTCGCGGGAAATGGACGTCGGAAGGGAAGAGTCGAGAATTGACGTTTTGTTTGATTTAGTTCATGTGTTTAGCTTCGGGTTCGCTTGTTGGACCTCCGTTTTAAAAATTATGCTCGGCCCAAAAAAAAACCCGCAAACCTTTTAATCTTGGCCCAAACCCACTCATTTAGCCAACACAACACCTAACCACCATCTAGGCCCACACGCATATCACCCTAAAATACCTCCAAATTAAATCAAATATTAAATTAAATATTAATTTAATAATGTAATTGAATTAAATAAAATAATTAAACCATTTACCAAATTAAATAAGATAAAATATAATTATACCAAATTAAAATACTGTAACTTCCTAACTTAAAATATTATATACTAAATTAAAGAAATATTATGCCTAATTAAAATCAATCATAACCAATTAAAAATATAACTTCCTAATCTAACAAATTAAATGCCTAATTAACACCAATCAATATTCAACCTTCCTAATTCACCAAAATTTGTCCCCCAATCATCAAATCCTTTCCTTGTTTGACACCAAATCCAATCTATTCCTTGTGAGACAAGAGGAAGCCCTAGCCCTTGTCTATATAAACAACCCAAAACCAAAGCCAACCCCATCTCCCATACACGACAATTACAAAAAAAAGAAACTAAAACAAATAGAAACCCTACTCTTCCACATACAACACACTCGGCAGCCCCCACAGCCTTCACTCCACCCTTCAAACTCATCAAACCAGCCTGCACTCAGCCTCTTCTCCATGCACTCCAAACTACACACACGTAAAGCACCTCCCCTCACACAAACTGACCACACGGCACCCTCACAAACGAACCCTCATCAACAACCTTCATAACCTGCAAGCCCCACTCATTAGCCCCCACGTCCCGAGAGCCCTCATACACTTCAGCCGCATGCACTCACTTCCACAGCTTCACGCCACGCACCAGCCCTCCACTCACAAACACTAACAGCCCCTATTGATTTCACTCAAAGCAACAAATCTCCTAGCCTCTACACTTAACCGACACGCACCAGCCCCCTCTCACGGTTCCCACACGTCCCTCACTCAGTGCACGCATCTCACCCTAATCTAACTTACCAGCAAACCCTCACTCCTCACGCCTAAAAACATACCAACCCTCACAAATCAAATACACAGCCAGTACACAAAAAAACCTCACTGACCAATCCCTTAAATCTGCCTAAAACTGAAGCATAAATACCCCCCAAAGAGCCCTATAAACCGACCCTTAACCACAAAAAAATAGTAAGCCAAATAGCCCTAAAACCGCACCAAAACCGCAGCCCCTGGACTTCTAAAAAACGTAAAAACAATAGCTTTAAAGACCTGAAACAGTAAGCAGAAAATACAGAGAAAACAGCAGTGAAACGGAGGTCAAACAGCAAGCAAAACAGCAAAACAGTGAGCTAAGACGCTAAACCAGTGAACCGGAGAAGTTGCGGAGCTTTAACCCTTCCGATCTCCGTGAAACGTAAGTCCGAAAGTCGGCAAAAAAGGTTAGACCTGAGGGTATTTTTCACACTTGTTTTCAGTTTTATCTTTATTATTTATTGAGTTTTGTTCGCATGATTACTATATTAAAATGCATGTTGTGGCCCTTGAGTAGATAAATATGCATATATTGTAAAATGATGTATGTTGTGGCCCTTGAATAAAATGAAAAATGTGTCGCCTCTCGTAGTATATAGGATGGAAACCCGGACATAAATTTCATAGCCGATTCCGAATGGACGGTAGTATGATCTGTACTCGGGATACAACTCCACGTACCACTTGAGTAAACGACACATATTTTTTTTTTTATTTTGTTTTGATTTGTTTGTCATTCATTACTTGATTTCCACATGTTATTTGTTTATGTAATGATGTGATCAAGCGCATGGGCTTAGTAAGTTGGATTAGAGGTCCCCTATTTTGAGGGGTTAAAATCCTTTACCACGATGCTTTACCGTGCCGGTTGATGTATATTCGGTTGAATGTAAGATGTGTTCAATCGGGTATACGAAGTCCGATATTATTGTCTTTATTTTTTTATATGCATTATGTGATCGAGCGCATGGGCTTAGTAAGTTGGATTAAAGGTCCCCTATTTTGAGGGGTTAAAATCATTTAGCACGATGCTTTGCCGCGCCGGTTGATGTATATTCGGTTGAATGTAAGATGTGTTCAATCGGGTATACGAAGTCTGATATTACTGTCTTTATTTTTTTATATGCATTATGTGATAGAGTCATGGGCTTAGTAAGTTGGATTAAAGGTCCTATATTCTGAGGGGTTAAAATCCTTTACCACGATGCTTTGCCGCGCCGGTTGATGTATATTCGGTTGAATGTAAGATGTGTTCAATCGGGTATACGAAGTCCGATATTATTGTCTTTACTTTTTATATATATATTGCGTTGATTGCGCATGGGCTTAGTTAGTGCGATTAAAGGTCCTCTATTTTGAGAGGTTAAAATCCTTTACCACGATGCTTTGCCGCGCTTTTAGCCCGTTATTATTTATTAGATGTCATCTATTCATCCGTTCATGTATGTGTCATGTTGTTTACTGCATTTTGGAGGTCACTGCTGTAACCACGTTCGAACGCGTTCCGGAACGCCGCACGAACGCATGTTTTCTGTCTGGTCCCGTTCGAACGCGTTATCAAACGCTATATGAATGAAAACCTTCTATTTACCGTTCGAATACGTATACGAACGCCGCACGAACGTGAATACACTGAATTGAGTCATTTTCATCACATGTCATGTATAATTATTTCTTAGGGGATTTCTCTTATATCATGTAATCAATCATATATTATTTTGTCCCTACGTCTATCTGTTGATGTGTTCATGAGATGGTATTCAAGCATGATTAGGTCATTAGTATATTACTTGGTTCTTAGGCATGATTTAGCCTATTTAGTTGTTTATTTTCAAGCATGATTAATCATTTTGTTTTGCGTTTGGAATTTGCATTATGTTTAGGTTGTTCTTTGTTTTCCGCATTATATGATCGAAACATGTTCATGAGATTGCCGTGTGCTATTGCATGTTTGCCGCTGTTGTGATGATTACTTTCATGCATGTGAACTTAGAAGCATTATTATCCTTGGAAATATGTTGCTTAGGCTTGGTTAGATTATTGCACAAATCATTTTATTACAAGTGGCATAAGTAAGGGACCATTCTAAACCCAACGGTTTGAGGTCTTCCCTTGCGAGGGGTGAGTGCGGTCTTAAATCTTTGTCCCAGTTCACACTGGGTGGCGACTCCATTATTCTCCGGTTTAGTCCCTCGCGGGCTACTCCGTACTCCCAACCGGGCCACGAGCCCAGGACAGCATGCGTCGCCCAGTTTCTGTGTTCCCACAGTCTGGCGACTCCCCTGGGGATAGAGAATCAGCCCCGAAATAATTTCTTGTAATATTATGATTTGTGCTTTAATTAACTGTGTCTACTGTGAGTTAAAAGGGGTTTAATCAAAGGCATATTATTTAGGCTGGGTAATGGTTTGGTGTCTTCTTTCACTCACTACCTTTCTAGAAGGAAAAGTTGTGAAGACACCTAGATAATCATATACTTGTAGCCTATTGTGATGGACTAATTTGGAGGACCCATTGTGTATTCCTGTCACCAAGCGATAAGAGCCTAAGAGGCTAGGGTACTTAAGAGAGCCTCGCTCCCCCTCCCTCTGGGGAATTCACAACGGGAAATCCATCTGACAGTCAGTCACACACCATAACTCGTTGGCACGTACTGTAAGGAATAAAAAAGGTGCGCTCACTTGGTCGCTCGAACCCTTGAGTGGGGAGACCTAGTTGTGGGCAATCCTTCGCTAGCGAGAGTCTTTGTCTACACTCCCGCAAACCCACAAGTAGACCGGGGTCATATGGCCTATAGCAACTATTTCCTTGTGCTTGTGGACCATCTTCATTTGGATGTAGTTGGATTTCCTGTCAGAAATGCGAACTTGTTGGGCCATTTAAACTGGGACGAGTTCGTATCCTATGACAATTGGGCCAAAAGCTTCTGAAATATCTATGGGCCACTCTATAGAAATTATTATTTTATGTTTGCATTACTTTTCTTTTATGTTTGTGTTTGGGAACATCGTCGTTTGGATCCATTTGGACCATTTGTCATGGGATGTGGGCTTGTTGAGAACGTATCTTATGACGATTGGGCCAAAGGCTTCTAAATATCGATAGGCCATTTTGTGCTTGTGTTCGGAACATTACCATTTGGATTTAGTTGGACTCTTTGCCATGAGATGTGAACTCGTTGGGCCATTTAAACTGGTACGGGTTCACTCCTATGACAGTTAGCCCAAAAGCTTCTAAAATGATAATGGGCCGATTTATTTGAAAATTTTAATTTATTTAGTATGTTCTATATGTTACATGCATCTCATGCACCTCATATATACATACATCATGTTAACACCCTCTATGTTTATAAACGACATCAAAGATTCCCGTTGGGTTAGGGAAGAGAGAAGACTCAGTTGGAAAATGGTTTCGCCAAGATTACTGAACAGTTGCAAGCCTTGACTACCGCCATGGCAAATATGGTTGTACCCCGTGCTGGGGGAAATTCTAAGAATATGAGGCGCGAGGAGCCTCTGAATGGGTTGAGGGATGATATCCCCACTTTTGATGATGACATGGAAGAGTATGCAACAGGCAGACTGATTGGGTCTCAGGCAGAATTTCAGAAGCTTCGGGATCAGGTTGAAACAGTTACCCGCAAAATAATGGGTAAACATGAAGAGTTGTTAGATTATGAGGCAATGACCTTCGGAGAACAGCTGCCAGCTCAGTTTAAAATGCCCGACATGGCCATGTTTAATGGGAATGGAGAACCGAGAGTCCATCTGCAGCAATATGTCTCAGTCATGAGTTCAGTGGGCCTATCACAGCGCCAAGTCCAAAAGATGTTTGGGATGTCACTCGAGGGGGCACATGTAGTTTGGTATCATAGCCTTGAGAAGAAGGTTAAGGAAGATTGGAGGGAACTAGCTGACGCTTTTCTGAAGCAGTATGTTACAGACTTAGAAGTTGACTTGTCACTCCGTGATTTGGAGAACACTAAGCAGAAGCCAGAGGGATGTTTCAAAGAGTATGTGGATCGCTGGAGAAGCCAGCTTTTGAAAATGCAGACTCAGCCTTCAGAGAAAGACCAAATTAAAATGATCATCAAGGGCGCACCAAGCCCTCTATTTATGGTAAGCTGAGGAGGATGACTTCGATGATTTCTGATTTTTGACAATTGAGGGAAACTGTCATGGATATTGAGGAAGAAGAGGCTGACAACAGAAAGTTTTATGGCCAGAATAAAAGAACTTTTGGGGGGCATTCTGAGACCAAGCCCACTACGGCCGAGGTCGCTACCGTCAGAAATAGGCGATTCTCCAATCTTGGTAGACCTATGTCAAAGGTTCTTGAGAAGTTAAAAGGAGAATGACTCCTGAAGCCTTTAGACCCTAGACCAATCCCAAACCCTGTGCCACATTACTTTGACCTGAACCAATATTGCCACTTCCACCAACAAAAAGGCCATGACACTGACAACTGCCCCCGCCTTAGGCATGAAATCCAAAACCTCATCGATGCTCACAAAATACCCGACCCAGAGAAAGAACAACCCAACACACACAGAAACCCTCTACCAAACTACCACTTTGTTCCACCACCCACCTACATGATCAACTTTGGCCTACCCGAAACCTCTGTCCTCCAAATCCTCAACCACCAAGCTTCTTACATGGATGACATCAAAAACCATAGGCCAAGGAAGAAGGCAGTGCTGCGGATGATGGAGCTGTTCCTCCTAGTGTATTTGATCCAGCATTTTTAAATAAAGACATTGATTTTGCTTGCTTGTTCGAACTTTTTTTCTCAATGATAATAAAGACGTTCATTTCGTTTACTTGCCTAAGCCTCTTCCTGCAACATGAGTATATTTGACAAAAGCATTAAACCTTGGTACTATGATACTCAGCGATATTTAGAACATGGGGAATCTTCGAAAGAAGCAAGCAGAAAAGATAAGATAGCCATTCAAAAAGTGGGAAATATGGCAGTGAGATTGTCAGATTTGGAAGGGAACGAGTTCACCAGGCCGATCAATGTTGACAGATTGAAGCTGTACTTTGCCTGAGGAAGGGAAGAACGGTCACTAGAGGAATTGGCAGACGACCTAACCCAACGGATAGAAAATTCACTCATACATGCATGCATACACGTAACCTATTTTGCATTTTTTTTTGTGTTTGTTTTGTTCTGTATTCACAGGTTTCAAAGAAGAAAAGAGAAAGCGGCAAGCAACTAGAATTAGCAACATATGAGTAGTAGTTTGGGGGATAAATCCTAGGGTTGAGGCCCATATCAGTTTCAGTCTTGGGGATGAGTCCCAGGGGCGAGGCCCATGTCAGTATCAGTTTGAGGTGAGGCCCACATCAATCTGGGGGAGAGGCCCACACCCTTATCAAAATCAGTTTTGCCGGGTATGGCACTCCAGGTATGGAGACATATCAGTATCAGTTTTGCCAGGTACGACAGTCTGGGGGTGAGGCCCACATCATTATCAGAATCAATTTTGCCGGGTATGGCACTCTGGGAAAAAGACCCACAGTTCAGGGAAAAAGACCCTTATCTCAACTCAAATCGGGAACAAGACCCACAGTTCAGGGAATAAGACCCTTACCTTAACTCAAATCGAGAACAAGACCCACAGTTCAGGGAAGAAGACCCTTACCTCAACTCAAATCAGGAACAAGACCCACAGTTCAGGGAAGAACACCATTATCTCAACTCAAATCAGGAACAAGACCCACAACACAACTCAACTCAAATTAGGAACAAGACCCACAGCACCACTTAACTCAGATTGGGAACAAAAACCCACTATAAAACTCAATTCAACTTGGGAACAAGACCCACTCGGTCGTTCAAGAATGAACCACCTCTCATCCACTCATTTCGAAGCTACATGGCAAGTTAAGTGGCAGCTGGCGAGCCAGGTAAGTAAAAATACATTGCATAGACTTTGATAGGATTGTCACTGTCACACACTGCACAAGTCCCATCAAAGTGGGGGCGACTGTAGGCATTGCATTTTTGCATGTGAAACCCGATGATGAGTCTTATTTGGAGGCACTATCTTTTAAGTCGTGGAAGCCGCGGGAAACGGACGTCGGAAGGGAAGAGTCGAGAATTGACATTTTGTTGGATTTAGTTCACGTGTTTAGCTTCGGGTTCGCTTGTTGGATCTCCATTTTAAAAATTATGCTCGGCCAAAAAAAAAACCGCAAACCTTTTAATCTTGGCCCAAACCCACTCATTTAGCCAACACAACACCTAACCCACCATCTAGGCCCACACGCCCATATCACCCTAAAATACCTCCAAATTAAATCAAATATTAAATTAAATATTAATTAAATAAAGTAATTGAATTAAATAAAATAATTAAACCATTTACCAAATTAAATAAGATATAAAATATAATTATACCAAATTAAAATATTGTAACTTCCTAACATAAAATATTATATACTAAATTAAGGAAATATTATGCCTAATTAAAATCAATCATAACCAATTAAAATATTGACTTCCAAATCTAACAAATTAAATGCCTAATTAACACCAATCAACTATTCAACCTTCCTAATTCACCAAAATTTGTCCCCCCAATCAATCAAATCCTTTCCTTGTTTTACACCAAATCCAATCCATTCCTTCTGAGATAAGGGGAAGCCCTAGCCCTTGTCTATATAAACAACCCAAAACCAAAGCCAACCCCATATCCCATACACTGCAATTACAAACAAAAAAACTAAAACAAATAGAAACCCTACTCTCTCCACATACAACACACTCGGCAGCCCCCACAGCCTTCACTCCACCGCTTCAAACTCATCAAACCAGCCTGCACTCAGCCTCTTCTCCATGAACTCACAAACTACACACACGTAAAACACCTCCCCTCACACAAACTGACCACACGGCACCTTCACAAACGAACCCTCATCAACAACCTTCATAACCTGCAAGCCCCACTCATTAGCCCCCACGTCCCGAGATCCCTCATACACTTCAGCCGCATGCACTCACTTCCACAGCTTCACGCCACGTACCAGCCCTCCACTCACAAACACTAACATCCCATATTGATTTCACTCAAAGCAACAAACCTCCTAGCCTCTACACTTAACCGACACGCTCCAGCCCCCCTCACGGTTCCCACACGTCCCTCACTCAGTGCACACGTCTCACCCTAATCTAACTTACCAGCAACCCTCACTCCTCACGCCTAAAAACATACCAACCCTCACAAATCTAATACACAGCCAGTACACAAAAAAAACCTCACTGCCCAGTCCCCTAAATCTGCCTAAAACTGAAGCATAAATACACCCCAAACAGCCCTATAAACCGACCCTTAACCACCCAAAAATAGTAAGACAAATAGCCCTAAAACTGCACCAAAACAGTAGCCAATGGACCTCTAAAAAACGCAAAAATAGTAGCTTTGAAGACTTGAAATAGTAAGCAGAAAATACAGATAAAACAGCAGCAAAACGGAGGTCAAACAGCAAGCAAAACAGCAAAACAGTGAGCTAAGATGCTAAACCAGTGAACCAGAGAAGTTGAGGAGCTTTAACCCATCCGATCTCCGTGAAACGTAAGTCTGAAAGTCGGCAAAAAAGGCTAGACCTGAGGGTATTTTTCACACTTGTTTTCAGTTTTATCTTTATTATTTATTGAGTTTTGTTCGCATGATTACTATATTAAAATGCATGTTGTGGCCCTTGAGTAGATAAATATGCATATATTGTAAAATGATGTATGTTGTGGCCTTTGAATAAAATGAAAAATGTGTCGCCTCTCGTGGTATATAGGATGGAAACCCGGACAAAAATTTCATAACCGATTCCGAATGGATGGTAGTATGATCTGTACTCGGGATACAACTCCACGTACCAGTTAAGTAAACGGCGCATATTTTGTTTTATGTTGTTTTGATTTGTTTGTCATTCATTACTTGATTTCCTTATGTTATTTGTTTATGTAATGATGTGATCGAGCGCATGGGCTTAGTAAGTTGGATTAGAGGTCCCCTATTTTGAGGGGTTAAAATCATTTACCGGGATGCTTTCCGCGCCGGTTGATGTATATTCGGTTGAATGTAAGATGTGTTCAATCGGGTATACGAAGTCCGATATTGTTGTCTTTATTTTTTTATATGCATTATGTGATCGAGCACATGGGCTTAGTAAGTTGGATTAAAGGTCCCCTATTTTGAGGGGTTAAAATCCTTTACCACGATGCTTTGCCGCGCCGGTTGATGTATATTCGGTTGAATGTAAGATGTGTTCAATCGGGTATACGAAGTCCGATATTATTGTCTTTATTTTTATTATATGCATTATGTGATCGAGCGCATTGGCTTAGTAAGTTGGATTAAAGGTCCCCTATTCTGAGGGGTTAAAATCCTTTACCACGATGCTTTGCCGCGCCGGTTGATGTATATTCGATTGAATGTAAGATGTGTTCAATCGGGTATACGAAGTCCGATATTATTGTCTTTACTTTTTATATATGTATTGTGTTGATTGCGCATGGGCTTAGTAAGTGCTTTTAAAGGTCCTCTATTTTGAGAGGTTAAAATCCTTTACCACGATGCTTTGCCGCGCTTTTAGCCCGTTATTATTTATTAGATGTCATCTATTCATCCGTTCATGTATGTGTCATGTTGTTTACTACATTTTGGAGGTCACTGATGTAACCCCATTCGAACGAGTTCCGGAACGCCGCACGAACGCATGTTTTCTGTCTGGTCTTGTTCGAACGCGTTATCAAACGCTATACGAACGCGAACCATCTGTTTACCGTTCGAACGCGTATACGAACGCCGCACGAACGCGAATACACTGAATTGAGTCATTTTCATCACATGTCATGTATAATTGTTTCTTAGGGGATTTCTCTTATATCATGTAATCAATCATATTATTTGTGTCCCTGCGTCTATCTGTTTGATGTGTTCATGAGATTGTATTCAAGTATGATTAGGTCATTAGTATATTACTTGGTTCTTAAGCATGATTTAGCCTATTTAGTTGTTTATTTTCAAGCATGATTAATCGTTTTGTTTTGCGTTTCGAATTTGCATTATGTTTAGGTTGTTCTTTGTTTTCCGCATTATATGATCGAAACATGTTCATGAGATTGCCGTGTGCTATTGCATGTTTGCCGTTGTGATGATTACTTTCATGCATGTGAACTTAGAAGCATAATTATCCTTGGAAATATGTTGCTTAGGCTTGGTTAGATTATTGGACAAATCATTTTATTACAAGTGGCATAAGTAAGGGACCATTCCGAACCCAACGATTTGAGGTCTTCCATTGCGAGGGGTGAGTGCAGCCTTAAATCTTTGTCCCGGTTCACACCGAGTGGCGACTCCATTATTCTCCGGTTTAGTCCCCCGCGGGCTACTCCGTACTCCCAACAGGGCCGCGAGCCCGCGACAGCATGCGTCGCCCAGTTTCTGTGTTCCCACAGTGCCTTCACAGCTTTTCCTCATAGAAAGGTAGTGAATGAAGGAAGACACCAAACCATTACCTATCCTTAAAAGTGCCTTTGATTAAACCCCTTTTAACCCACAGTAAACACAGTTAATTAAAGCACAAATCATAATATTACAAGACATTATTTCGGGGCCGATTCTCTATCCCCAGTGGAGTCGCCAGACTGTGGGACATATGATCTGGGGCGACGCATGCTGTTCTAGGCTCGCGGCCTAGTTGGGAGTACGAAGTAGCCCACGGGGGACTAAACCAAAGAAATAATGTAGTCACCACCCGGTGTGAACCGGGACAAAGATTTAAGGCCGCACTCACCCCTCGCAAGGGAAGACCTCAAACCGTTGGGTTCGGAATGGTCCCTTACTTACGCCACTTGTAATAAAATGATTTGTGCAGTAATCTTACCAAGCCTAAGCAACATATTTCCAAGGATAATTTACTCCTAAGTTTGCATGCATAGGTACAAAGCTCATATCTAAGTTTACATATAACACATTTTCATGCTTGCATACAACCTATTTGTTTATAATCTATGTCTGAATTCATGCATACAGATAAATTGACATACAGAAGACATACAATTCCACATTGGTAGGCACATAAGCGCAAACACATAGCCTTCATATAAGCATACATGTTAAGGAAAGACAATTAAGTGCATGACGGAATTTGATACCTAAAGCGGTACTACAAATGCATAAGGTAAAAAAAAAGACAACTATATGCTAAAATAGACATGTCGTGACATGATGAAAATGACTCAGTGCAGTGGGTGTGCGTTCATGCAGCGTTTGAGAACGCATTCGAATGGTAAACAGAAGGTTCATGTTCGTATAGCGTTCGAGAACACGTTCGAACGGAACCAGACCTGATGTATGATGAAACCAAGAAAATGCGTGCAAGTTCGCGTAGCGTTCGAACGGTAAACAGAAGGTTTGCATTCGTACAGCATTCGAAGACGTGTTCGAACGGAACCAGACCTGATGCATGATTAAACTAAGAAACTACGTGCGCGTTTGAGTAGCGTTCGAGAACGCATTTGAATGGTAAACAGAAGGTTCGCGTTCGTGTGGCGTTTGAGAACGCGTTCGAACGGAACCAGACCTGATGCATGTAACACATACATAAACAAACAAATCCACAATGTAAGACCTCACGTATCCGATTGAACTCATCTCGCATCCAATTGAACATACACTATCCGGCGTGGCAAAGCATCGTTGTAAAGGATTTTAACCCCTCAGAATAGGGGACCTTTAATCCAACTTACTAAGCCAATGCGCAAACAACACAATACATAAATAAAGAAGTAACGACAACGATATCGGACTTCGTGTATCCGATTGAACATATCTTACATTCAACCGAATATACATCGATCGGCGCGGCAAAGCATCGTGGTAAAAGATTTTAACCCCTCAGAATATGGGACCTTTAATCTAACTTACTAAGCCCATGCGCTCGATCACGTCATGCATATAAAAATAAAGACAGTAATATTGGACTTCGTATACCCGATTGAACACATCTTACATTCAACCGAATATACATCGATTGGCGCGGTAAAGCATCGTGGTAAAGGATTTTAACCTCTCAGAATATGGGACCTTTAATCCAACTTACTAAGCCCATGTGCTCGATCACATCGTTACATAAACAAATAACATGCGGAAGTTAAATAACGAATGACAAACTAATCAAAACAACATAAAACAAAATATGCGTCGTTTACTCAAGTGGTACGTGGAGTTGTATCCCGAGTACAGATCATACTACCGTCCATTCGGAATCGGCTATGAAATTTATGTCCGGGTTTCCATCCTATATACCACGAGAGGTGACATATTTTTCAATTTATTCAAGGGCCACAACATACATCATTTTACAATATATGCATATTTATCTACTCAAGGGCCACAACATGCATTTTAATATAGTAATCATGCGAACAAAACACAATAAATAAAAAAGATAAAACTGAAAACAAGTGTGAAAAATACCCTCAGGTCTAACCTTTTTTGCCGACTTTCAGACTTACGTTGCACGGAGATCGGAAGGGTTAAAGCACCTCAACTTCTCTGGTTCACTGGTTTAGCGTCTTAGCTCACTGTTTTGCTGTTTTGCTTGCTGTTGGACCTCTGTTTTGCTGCTGTTTGACCTCCGTTTTGCTGCTGTTTTCTCTGTATTCTCTACTTACTGTTTCAGGTCTTTAAAGCTACTGTTTTTGCGTTTTTTAGGGGTCTAAGGGCTGTATTTTTCAGTTGTTTAAGAAGGCTAATGGTGCAGTTTTTTATGTTACTGTTTTAAGGATTGTAAGAACTGTTTTAAGTTGATTTTTGGTGATATGGCTGCAGTTTTTAGGGCTGCTGTTTCGGTGTTTTAGTGGACTGTTTTGAAGGTTTATTTTGGGTGAAGTCAGGGTGGAGATGAAGAGAATTGTTTGTGTTGCTTCTTGTTGTTGTATGCGTAAGAGTGATAGGGTTTCTTGGGCATGTATGGGCGTGAATTGTGAGAGATTGGAGAGGGGGTTGGCTTTGGTTTTGGGTTGTTTATATAGACAATGGCTAGGGCTTCCCCTTGTCTCACAAGGAATAGATTGGATTTGGTGTCAAATAAGGAAATGATTTGATTAATTGGGGGGATAAATTTTGGTGAATTAGGAAGGTTGAATATTTGATTTATCTTGTTTAGGCATGATATTGGTTAAGTAAGGTATATAATATTTGTGATTTATCTTAATTAGGTATGATTTAATTTAATGTTTTCTTTAATTTAGTATATAATATTTTGGATTAGGAAGTTACAATATTTTAATTTGGTATAATTATATTTTATGTCTTATTTAATTTGGTAAATGACTTAATTAATATTTTATTTAGTTAATATTTAATTTAATTAATATTTAATTTAATTTGGGTGTATTTTAGAGGCCATGGGCGTGTGGGCCTAGGTGGGTGTGGGCGTGGGCTTTGTCTTGGTAAGCTAGGTGTTGTGTTGGTTTGGTGAGTGGGTTTGGGCCAAGAGTGCTTTAAACGGAGGTACAAAAACTGAGCCTGACGCTAAACAAGTGAATAAAAATCTAATGAAACACTGATTCCCTTCCGACGACTGTTTCCCGCAATATCCTTAACTAAAAAGGCAGTGCCTCCAACTGAGACTCATCATCGGATTTCACATGAAAAAATGCAATGCCTACAGCTGGTCTAACAATTTTTACTATGCCCGTTCGAGGATCTCACAAGCTACTTCGCAAAACTCCATATTCAGCTATCTTTCCAAAAGTTTTAGTGCACCAACATTGATTTTGAAAATTCGGTGCGCTTAATCAGGGTTGAATATGAGGTTGATATTTTGGTAGAATACTTTCTTATGCGTCTATTTTATGTTGGTTTTTACGGATCGTGATTTTGATTCCTAGAACTCAAGTTATGGAATGAAGTTCAGGGGCTACGTAACTAGAAAATCTGGGCACATGGGCAGCAGATAGCCCGACTTTAAAAATTCAGTCCGGTCTCATCTTAAGTCCAAAAATCCTGATTTTTGGATATTTTACTATCTTATGTGTCTAGTTTAAGCGAGTTCTTAAGTATCTTAATTTTGGTTTCCTAAAAATCGAGTTATAACCGATTATCTAGGTGTTGTTCAGAATTTAACAGTATCAGATCCTAGAACAGGGCATCTCACTTTCGTAAAAATTCTGAACTTTTAATGAGTCTAGTTTCAGTAGAATTTTACAGTTTATTGATTAGAGACCTAAAACTCAAGTTATAAACAATGAATGAGCATCTGTCCAGATTGCACTGGAATTGAAATCACTGCATATTCTCACAAACTCATAGCTATATTTAATCCACTTAATTCAGCCATAGTTCCCATGAATTTAAACACAGCAATAACACAACTCCTTTCATCTCATCAATCCAACACAAACCATTATCAATTCACAAAGCATAATTTCCTCAACATATTCATTAACATATGAACCTCATTTTATGTTTACACCATCATATTACTCTCAAAACACATGCTAACAACCTATTTAAAGTCAATTTAACAATCCCAAATTCTAGGGTTTATAAGGTGCGAATTGGGTCTTTATATTATTTATTCAAAATTGAAAAATAGAGAAGATAGGAAGAGAATTGAAGCTTACTTGACCAAGAAAACTTGAGAGCTCATCACCATTCCTTCATTGTTTTCATGGAAATGAAGAAAAATTTGAAGATTCCCCCCCACTTCAAGCTCACGTTTTTCACCTCTTAAGAGGTGCATGAATAGTGCCTTATTTATAGGCAAGGTGGCTGATTTTTGGGATAAAAGAAGTGGTTGAGATTTTGCCACATGTTCCATTTCTTGTCCTTTCTCGAAATTACTGTAGCAGTTATGGAAATCATAATTTATGGCCTATTTCGGTTACGAATTTGGAAAAATATTCAATGTAGAAGTTGTAGGTCTCGATCTTATCTTTGCGGAGATATAAAATTTATAAATATTGAAGATCGTATGAAAAAGTTACGGCTCGATTACTAAAGGTTGTTTGAGGTGGAACATAAACTAAGTTCCGTGTCAAAATTTAAAGGAATCCTCTGAATGTCCCAAATGCCATTTTTGTTGGGGATTTGGGCGTTGGGCGCAGCGGAAGCGCGGGTCTGGGCGAAATCGTATTTTAAAACTTTTTCAAAAATACCGAATAAATTATTCAATATCTAATATGAACAATTTATTCATATTTCACCTTAACCAATTTATTTAATATCATATATTAACATAAATAAGATGAAAACTTGCGAAACTTTTACGAAAACCGTTTTTCCGTAAAAATGCCTAAAACGCGTTTTTTGACCGAACCGACTACCCGACACGTATGGAAACTGCCCAGGTCAGCTCCAATAGGGTCGGGGAAGTTCACAGGCTGCCCGAACAGTGAAGGAATCACTGTTTTCACAGCCGTCACCCGGTTGGCTCAAAATCCACCCGGCAACGCCGTTTTTGGCCGTTTTCTCTTATTTCAAATCGGAAATACTTTCTGGAAATTGTGCCGATTCCCAAAACACATCCAAAACATTATAAAGACAACAATTTCATCACCAAATCAGAATGAAGTGCAGGTCTGATCCAGTGAACAAATTAGCCAAATTATCATACTTTAATCCAATTTTACACAAGATTAATCAAATTAATCCAACACCAATTGAGTCCCACCATACATGAACAACCCAAGAACAATTCTAGGCTATTTAGAGTGGATCAACAACTCTAGAATGACAACTCTTTAACAATTGAATAAATTGGACAAAATTACACTAATTTCCATCCAATATCAATTTCACACATGCATACACTTCCAAATCCATCATCAACAACCAAAAGCCCCAATTTAAGAAACAAAAGGAACCCTAGAACAATTCTTATAATTGAAGAAAAACTAGAAATAAATTTACAAGTTTAGGGATTAAGAATTACCTTTTAATCTCAAATTTCCTAAACCTTTTTTTTTTCTTGAATTTCCTTTCATTTCTCCAAGGATACTTTAAACAATTTTTTAGAAACCCATTTGAAAGCCTTTTGTTGCTGAGTTTCGGCAATAATGATCAACAAAGAAGAAGAAACTATTCACCTTTTTTAAAAGGCCACTTTGACCGAATTGATGATCAAGAAAAGAGGGACAATTTTTCTTTTATTTATTTCTTCATTGCCGACTTAATGAATAGGAAAAAGGGGGTTGTTTTAGTCATTTGCATTTTAATCAAATAAAAGTCAATATATACTTTATAGTTTCCAATCAAAATTGGACATATATAAAACTTATTTAAAACTTGTCATAACAACCAATAATAATATAACATATATCATAATATTTATGAAAATGGTTAATTAATTAAATATTTAAATATTTAACAATTAAATATTCAAATAATCAATTAATATAATTATTATTGTATATGTATTTTTATTTACAATAAATAAAAATACATATATTTATGACATGTGTCAAAATCTAATTTGACGAATAATTAATGTGTATCTAATCGTATTATGTATCAAATACAAATACACAACAATTACGATAGACCAAAATCCCCTAAAGCATGTGTTATCGTTTAACCGATTAAACGATCTGAATTAACTCATTTAATCCGGTGAAGTATGATGAATAATCCGTATTATTCATATCGAGTAGCCCAAGTGCTCAACGAGTACACTTCATATTGTGGGACTCTCTAAGTTTAGGTTTATCCGTCACAAAATTCGATTTCATGTCCATAATCCACCCACTCATGGATTATGACGACCACGGATAATCTCGCTAAACTATGCAAGCTGAGGTCATAGCATACATATAATCTCTCCGTCACAGGCCATCCGTATTATACCTGGGATATAGATGAGAACGTCAAATCCGTTTGGTATATTACAATCGACTTTCAATTTACGATCTCTAAATAACACTCGGAACTGATTTCCGAAGTTATACCACGACCATGGATTTACTAGATCGAAAACACGTGAGGATTCCTATGCCCTGTACACAGGACTGACGGATCCTATCTTGATACGCACAGGATATCATGAGCATCAGTCCACACCCAACGAACAGGCGGAGGTCTGATCATGACTAGATCGTTGATGTGACTGCCATCAAAGTGTGGAGGATAGCTCATATATCCACAGTGGTATCTCAAGTCGAAGGACCACTATGCTCGCTCAACTCGAGAAGGTTCTTATTGACGTTGGTGTACCATCTATTAGGAAACCTTCGGTGAGTCATTCAGTGTCTTATCAAATAAACACATACATATCTATACGAGTCTCCCGAGACTCATGGTTCATTGGGATAAACCATCGGACCAAGTCACGATATACGACATGTACTGGTCTCAACGGATTTTACTAACCGACCCATGTTAGCAAATCTTGACTAGGAACTTTATTTAAGGATATACAACTAATAGTGCGCTTCCCAATGTCAATTACAAACTACGTTGTAACTGCACACTATACTGTAAATCCTACGGTCTTTGTCTAATATACATGTATCACTGAATCAGATTCAGTTTCAATCTAATCGAGATTAGATCGAATAAATGTATAAAAGACAAGGGTGCTACCAGTAAAATTAGTAATATTATGGAAAATTGAACCGCTCGTATTAATGAATCGGACATAAATACGATCCGGATTGGCACTCGGAGCACCAACCCTAACAATTTTATGGGCACGTACTTGCTTAAACATGATTTGTATCAAGTATTATGCCTCCGAATTATAATAGTCGTCTAGCTTGGTACCGTACAAGTCGTTAGGTTTACCGGATGTTATTGTAATGTGGTCTGCACTCGGGATACAATTCCATGTACCATTAGATTTTATGACGCACTAAGATTAATTAAATAGTTTAATATAAATCTTGACATTTTTATGATTCTAAAATTTTATACCAATTAGTGTTCTAGTATTTTAAAATTTAAAATATAATAGGTCACTAATACCACTCTAATTAAATTAGTTTAATTGAGTAATACAATTAGTAAAGACTAATGGAAATTAGTGATACAAATTTTAAGAGTTAAAATTGGTTAGGTCACTAATAGTGTACTATTTTAAATAAGAGTTATGATTTAGCCGCCATAAATTTATAAACACTAGTTAAATTAAAATATTAAATATTTTATAAATAGAAACATTAAATTTAAAATAGTGTGTGTGGGAGAGAGACATACGACAGTATATCCCGTGATCTCCGTTGTCAGTCCAAAAACGTGAGATTCAAAAGGCACCTCGAGATGGCTTTGCTTTCATCCCCTTACGTATGGTGTCCATTTTAGGTCAATATCAGGTTTGGATTCACAGAGGATATGGATTCTAGATGTATCTTGTGAACTGACCTACCCTACAACGACACTTCACTTGTTAAGTCCAAGGATCCCGAAACGACGGGTCACACTCACAAAGGAATAATTAACTGTTAATGAAATTCCTTGATCGAATCAAACGGTAGTTGGTTAATATAGGAATAAGAGTTATTCCCATATATATTAATCGATTGAGATTGTCTCGATCTATCATGCAAGTACTTGACCTAGCCTACGACGACACTTACTTGTGGGATGATAGATTTTCGTGGCATAATAATTCTCTTGGGTTTCTAATTTGTTATTCATGGTTCATGCATCATATTTAATTTTATGCCAAAATTGTTTGATGATTTTAATAAGCGATGAATGTTAAATGCATGTTTATTTCATTTTTCAGCCATGATTTCTCCAATTATTTGAATACTCACAAATGAAAAATTAACGGGAGAAAACTATGTTAAATGGAAAAGTAATATGAACGCCATCTTGGTCTATGACCTAAAGTTTGTCCTGGCGGAGGAGTGTCCTCCCGAGCCGGCCAGAAATATTGGCCAAGCTGTGCGCGATACCGACCGGTGTAATCACACGCGTATAACGCAAGCGCACGTATCGTTCAAGTAGTATAAAAAACATTGATCCCACGAGGACTTAAAACCTAAGCTATTAATTTATGAAGCCAAATTTTTACAAGTATCTAATGGATTGATTGTTTGATTGGGTGGTGACTTTAAAATTAAAACAAGTAAAAGAAATAGCGCGAAAGAAGATTGAGAAAAATTCAATATTAATAAACTATCCAGAGTTGTGAATTATTCCAATATCTTTTTAAAGATGAAGTGGTTATTTTACGTTTGTGTAATATATTAGTTTACTAACCTGGAACACGAAATTCTGCAAAGGCCTTTGTCGATGGTCAGATGCAAATACCCAGTGTAACCCAATTAAATCATATGTATATGTCAACCAAGTTACCTGAATTTATTAAGATTAAGTTCCATTTATAGTTACCCCGCCCGATAGGTATATGTCTATCCTGTAAGGAAATCTATTAAAGAGTTATCTATCCTCAAGGAAGATCGTGGGCTATTAAGTCTAAGGCTAAAACCTAAAATTCCTTTGTCAAGTTTATTTTAAGTTTACCAGATCAGTCTTATTAATGGCCAGTTAACAAGAAGCATTAAGCTTAAGACTTAATAAGTAAACATTTATATTACTCAAACTATAAAATAACCACTTATAAACCAGTGATATTGGAATTTATCACAACCCCAGATAAAGGGTTTAGCTACAACACATATTTACGGCTAGTAAAAGCTTAAATAAAATAAAAGACATAAAGTAAATGACAGAAAGTAAATACTGAAAAGTAAATGCTGAAAAGTAAATGCTGGGAAATAGTGATCCATTTACCACTCATCACACCCCCCAAACCTAACATTTTGCTAGTCCTCGAGCAAAATAATAAAATAAAATAACATAAACATCTTTAAAATAAATTAAAGTAAGCCACTTTCGTAGGGATCACAGTTGCATTTAGCATTTCCAAGAAGCCTTTAAACCCCTAGGTGTCCCTAGTGGACGAATTTTAGTCTCGTGAGTGCTTACAACAACGATACCCACAAACGTCAATCTAAAACTAATGCACACAAAAGCAAAAAGACAAGAGAAAATAGAATAAACAAGTTAGTGACTAAATATGTGAAACTCCTTTTCCAAGTTAAGAGTTGTTTTCTTTCTTTCTAAATTACCAAATAAGTAAATTCTCCGATTATTTTTACCATTCTCCATACACACAGCTAACGAGATATTAATCAACTTATTTTTGCCCACAATAGTCATATTTTTGTCCTAAAGTTATATCAGAATTCACACTTTTTAAGCAATGAAATATTTTTCTGATTTTTTTTATTTTTTTTATTATTTTATTTATATACAATATCTTCCATCCAGGTAACGAGCTTTGGGCCAGTGACTCCCAAACCAGTTGGCTTTAGGGCACCAGGTGTTAAGACACTCCTACAGACTTAATAACTCGGATATATATATATTTTTTTGCAACATCTTTAATCCATATAACAAGCTTTGGGCCAGTGGCTCCCAAACCAGTTGGTTTTAGGGCACTAAGTCTTGTTGCACAAAGGATGTGATGTCATTCCTCAGCTTTGCAGTTCTGGCTGGTGGAAAATACTTTGCAAGGAATTTGGTGGCTAGAGTGTTCGAAGTTATGATGGAACCTGTTGGAAGTGAATGTAGCCAAGCTTTAGCTCTGTCTTTCAAGGAATATGGAAAAACACACAGTCTCATTGCTTCTTTAGCCACTCGTTGTAGTTGAAAGTGTCGTAAACTTCCAGGAAGTTGCTGATGTGGGCATTAGGATCTTTAGTTGCATCCCCCCAAACTGAACTGACTGCTGTATAATCTGAATGCATGTTTTTGTTGGGAAGCGGCCGCGAGTGCGCAGTGGAAAATTTAATAAATCAAATTATGATGCAACATCCCTTTACCCAAGACCCATTTGTTTTGATTATTCTACAAGCCTAGGCATGTTACTATATATTCTAAGCATAAAAACTTATAAAATATGCAAAAAAAACATAAACCTAAACATGCTAACGATAATAAGAACTCTAATTAAAATAAAGAAAGAAAAAGACTTACTTGAACCGAAGACTCCTCTAGTCCTCCCTCCAATCTACAAGCTTTTCTCGAACTCAGCAAGCTCTTCCACGTTCCAAAGAGCCACCCAAGTGTGTGGCCTCCAAAGGTGCACACACCAAAGCCAAAACTCAACGGCAATACTACGCCTTGAGTGCACGGGTTTTTTGCCCTTGGTGCTAGCCTAGGAAAATACCTCAAAACTTTTAACTTGAGGTTCCTCTAGTCAATTAGACTTAAGGATCCTCAAAATCAGTGGCTTACTCTTAAACTTTAGAGTTGCTCACTTATATAAACCCAAGATATGAAAGGTTTGGTGCAAAAATTTGTAAAAAATTCTGTGGGTTTATATAGGTGCTCCAAAGACAACAAAATTAATTAAGAATCTGATGTGGGATAAAAGCTAATTTAATCTTAGCCATTGGATCTTAATTTAGTGGTTTAATGAGATTATAAAACCCTAATAAGAGTTTGGGCCGAATTGGAATTCAAAACAAATAACAAATAATTTTTTTTACTATTCATGTCACTATTCACATTACTATTCATGTTACTATTCACATTTTAATTAATTTATTTATTTATTCCAATTCCCAAAGTGCCCCTATAGTCATTCACCAATCCCTAAGCCACTATGGAACCTCATAAATGATCTGTTAAATAATTAAACACATTGAACAATTTATGAACAATTCCTACATCAATCATATATGCTGTTAAATTTGTATTGTGCACTGTTAACCATTGATTTCGACTTTGTTGTGTGTGACCTTTTGGGTTCCCGTCAAGTTGGACATGAAATGAATCGTGATAATTTAATCGAACATAAATTATCCTCCGATCAGATGGTCGTTCAATTTCAATGACCAAGGTTGACATCTAGCAACATGCCAAGGTCCCCAAATGAGAATGAGAGATATATATACCCATCTATATGCAATTTATATATGATACGGTCCCTTGCCTCACTGTATCCCCACCGTTTGACCTAGGGTATGGAAATTGTCTACCCATATAGTCAAAGCTATGATGTTGATAGTGTCATGAATCATGCTAACCCAAGAATCTCACATGATTCTTCCGCTGCGGCTATAGTCTCAAGCACTGATCACACATATCAACCTGCGAACTGGAATACTACTCTTAAAAGAAAATATTATCCGAGAGAGTGACGATTCTCTGTTGTATCTTTACAAACTACATGAGTTTCAACAAAAGACCCAATCATACCCTTATGATAGGATCTTTTGAACCGGGGAAGGAGAATGTCAAAGTTATTTGATCCACACATAATATTGTAAAGACCTGAAGTCTAAGGACTAGTCATACAATCGATACATGAAAGTTCTCACAGACACATGGGATAAACACTCCATGTGAAAACTTTCGGCGGTCAGTTCGATGGACACGAGCAACTCATGCATCCATGCGATACACCAAGCGGACGGATCTCCGCTAATAGCCTATGAGATCAGCTACCTCACTTAAGGGCGGATCATATCATCATGCCAGTCTCTCCTCTTTGTGAACGGCCAGATTATTCATAAAACTATGACTAGGAACGTTTAAGAGTAATGATTCTCATAATTACTTTATTACAGTGTTTGATGATTCATATTATTTATGTAAGACACGTATAATAATATTGCCATTTTATTAATTAATGAAAATATTACAAATACATGTACATATAGCCCATCCACAAGTTGGGTATAGGGTATATCCCTAACAGTCTCCCACTTGCACTATAGCAAACTAGTATGAATATGGACACCATACTCCCGGGTATGCCTATCATGCTTTTGTTGAGTCAGCCCTATAGTCAGAGAATCTGCAAGATTATCTTCTGTGGGTATTTTCTCTATAATAACTTCTTTTCTCTCAACAATCTCCATGATGAGATAAATCGCCTGAGTACATGCTTGGATTTCTGGTGGGACCTTGGTTCCTTTGATTGAGCAATGGCGCCCGTGTTGTCACAGTACATCGTGACGCCATTCTTTATCGCGGGAAGCACTTCCAGCTCCGTGATGAACTTCTTTATCCAGACTGCTTCTTTAGCTGCCTCAGATGCTGCAATATACTCGGCTTCAGTGGTGGAGTCCGCTGTAGTTGACTACTTTGAGCTTTTCCAACTGACAGCACCGCCATTCAAAGTAAACAAATATCCTGTTTTCGATCTGTTGTCATCCCTATCGGTCTGAAAGCTCACATCACAATAACCAATGACTTTCATCTCAGAACAATCTCCGTATGTCAAAAACACATCCTTAGTTCTTCTCAGATACTTGAGGATTGTTTTGACAGCTGCCCAATGTTGCTCACCAGGATTTGCCTGATACCTGCTCGTTATGCTAAGAGTATAAGAGACACCAGGTATTGTACATAGCATGGCGTACATGATCGATCCTATTGTTGAAGCTAGGGATCCTACTCATACGCTATCTATCTAAAGGAGTATGTGGACATTGCTCCTTAGATAATTTGATTCTATGACAAGTAGGTAAATTACCTCTTTTAAAATCTTCCATTTTGAATCTTTTCAAAACTTTATCTATGTACGTAGATTGAGAAAGTCCTAACAACCTCTTAGATCTATTACGCTAGATCTTAATGCCAAGGATGTAGGCTGCTTCTCCCAAATCTTTCATGGAGAAATTCTGAGATAACCATTGCTTAGTGGCTTGCTTCATGGGAATATCATTCCCGATGATTAATATGTCATCAGCATATAATACAATAAATACAACATCACTCCCACTACTTTTCTTGTAAACACAAGGCTCGACTACATTTTTGATGAAGTCAAATTCTTTGATTGTCTTATCAAATCGTATATTCCAACTTCTGGAGGCTTTCTTGAGTCCATAAATGGATCGTTTAAGCTTGCATACTTTATTATGATCATCCTTAGATGCAAACCCCTCAGGTTGTGTCATACAGACTTCCTCTACGAGGTTCCCATTAAGGAAAGCTGTTTTGACATCCATCTGCCAAATCTCATAATCAAATTGTGCAGCTAGTGCCAATAAAATTCGAATGGACTTTATCATTGCAACAAGCAAAAAGGTTTCGTCATAGTCAATTCCTTGGATTTGTCTATAACCTTTCGCCACCAACCTAGCCTTATAGGTTTGGATGTTTCCTTCTACATCAGTTTTACGGTTGTAAATCCACTTGCAGCCTATGGGTTTTATCCCTTCAAGTACATCCACCAAGTCCCAGACTTGATTCCGATACATAGAGTATATTTTGGATTTCATGGCCTCAAGCCACTTGACTGAATCAATGTCACACATTGCTTCGTCATAACTGGTGGGATCGTCATTATCAATGATCTAATCATTTTCCTCATCAATATGAAAACCATATCTTTTAGGCTAATCCCTTCTAAGTTCATAACCTTGTGTTGTTCCGTCGCTGCCCTTTTGAGGGGCCTGGGGTTTAGTTCTATGTTAGTTTGTTCTTCTCGTACCTCATCGTGGTCAAGTCTACTACCACCATGTTTCTTGAGAAGGAATTCATTCTCTAGAAATTTAGTATTTCGTGAGACAAATGTTCTTTGTTCATTTGGGACGTAGAACATGTATGCTCTTGAGTTCAAGGTATATCCTACAAATTTACATTTAACTGCCCTATCATCCAATTTGTTAGTTTGTGTGAGCTAACATATGCGTCACATCCCCAAACTCTTAGATAACTAAGACTAGGACGTTTCCCAGACCATAACTCATATGGTGTTTGACTAACAGTCTTGGAAGGAACTTAGTTTAGTAGTAGTGTTGCAGTTTCTAAAGCAAGACCCCAAAATGAATGAGGTAGATCCGTGCCTGGCATCATTGATCAGACCATATCTAATAATGTCAGATTTTTCTCTTCTTTCGGAGACCTCATTATGCTGTAGAGTTCCTGGAGGAGTCCACTGGGAAACAATGCCATTTTCTCTCAAGTAATCTTGAAATTCGTCGCTTAAGTATTCACCACATCGGTCAGACCTTAATGACATAATACTTTTATTAAGCTGGTTTTCTACTTCAGCTTTGAAGACTTTGAATTTCTCAAAGGCTTCAGATTTGTACCGCTTAAGGTACACATACCCATATCGCGAGTGATCATCGATAAAGGTAATGAAGTAGGAGAATCCACCTCTAGCGGTGACTGACATTGGTCCGCATACATCAGAGTGTATGAGTTCTAATGTCTCCGCTGCACGCTGTCCTTTACATTTGAAGGGTAATTTAGTCATTTCACAAAGTAAACAAGACTCACAAGTTCCATAAGGTTCATATTTAAAGGGTCTGAAATACCCATCCTTATGTAGCTTAGTTAATCTTGTTTTATTGATATGACCTAAGCGACTGTGCCATAGAAGTGATTCATTGATATTATTCGAGTTAACGTTGTATTTATTAGAGGTTGAACATTCTTTGTTAGTTTGTAGTACATAGATATCATTATTCAAAATACCATCTCCATATTTTATTTCATTGAAATAAATAGAACATTCATTACAACTTATTAGGCATGAAAAGCCTTTATTACATAAAGAAGAAATTGAAATGATGTTCTTTACTAGAGAAGGTACATAAACACAATCTTCTAAGTCTAAAACTAAACCATTCGGCAAAACTAATGAATAAGTCCCCATGCACAATGCAGCCAGTTTTGCTCAATTACCTATGCGTAAGTCAACCTCCCTATGACAGAGTCTCCTACTGTTTCTCAGGCTCTGCACATTGTTACACAAGTGAGTCCCACAACCGGTGTCAAAACCCAAGTAGAAGGTTTAAAGTTTTGAGAATATAGTTCAATCATATACAACATACCTGAAGCATTGGCTTCTTGACCTCTTGGGCTTCCCTAGCTTCCTTGGCTTTCAAGGATCTGCAGTCTTTCTTCCAATGACCCTCTTTCCACAAAAGAAACATTTCCCATTTCCTTTTTCTCTCCACCTTACCATTGGGCTTTAGGTGATATGGAGCCTTGGCCTTGCCCTTATTTTTCTTTGGGCCTCGTGGCTTCAGGTATGTACCCGTAAGCATGACAGAGGTTTTAAGCTCTGATTTCAAGTCTTTCTCTGCTTACTTTATCAGATTGTATAATTATGCTAAAGTAGCTTCTTTATCAGACAGATGAAACTGCATAATAAAGTTAGAGAAGTCTTTTGGTAAAGACTAAAGAATTAGATCGTGACCTATCTCTTGATCCATGATGAACCCGAGGTTGGCCAATTTTTCAATGTGGCCAATCATCTTAAGCACATGTCCACTAACAGATCATTCATTATACCTTGTTTGGAATAAATCACATGACACTTGTAATCTCATGGTATGAACGAAAGTTGCATACAACTCCTTCAAGTGAAAGATGATGGTTTGAGCATCCATATCTTCGTGAGCTTTCTGAAGTTCGTCCGACATAGAGCCAAGCATTATGCAAACTGCTTGCTCATCATCATTGATGTGTTTCTTCCAAGCATCAAATGTATTTTGGTCAGCATCTTCTTCGGGTTCAGGGGGAAATGATCTTTCAAGAACATAGAAAATATTTTCTTCTCGTAAGACAATTTTAAGGTTTCTAAACCAGTCATTGTAGTTGTCCCCTTTGAGCTTATGCTCATCAAGGATGGAACGAAGTGATACTCTGTTTTCCATTTGAATGTTTGTAAAATATTTTAACCCACCTGTTAAGAGAGAATGTTAAAATTAAGAATATGTTTTCATTAATGTTTCATAATAACATGGGCTTTTAATATTATGAAGTTGCTCCCACTCAATCGTTTTAAAATTTTAAGCAAATCACATCAACACCAATATGATGGATTTCTTATGGGCAAGCATCCCATTATCATCATTTCATAACTCCGACTAGGGCCGGTCATTATAAAATACGATAATTATGTAGGTTCCTAACCAATTTATGATATATATCATAATTCCTTGATCATTGGGTTGGGCAATCAAACATGCCATAGCTTATGCTAGTCCTTGTGGACACCCAATCTTTGCCACTAAGTTATAAGACCACGCCTAAGGGTCGATGCGTCTTATGACTCAAAAAAGTCAAACCATTGTCAATAGTACAATTTAGGGAAAAATTGGTATTGGTTAGTCTGGTAAAGCCTAGTCCTGCCAATACGGTTTAAGCCATTTGGGTCTATACTTTACAATGGGAGGAAAATTTTAGACTTAAATTATTATTGAGGATTTTAACAAGTTTAAGTGAATAACTGTCAAATGGATTCCTCCATTGAAAATTCCCCAGAGGGAGGGTGGAGCGAACTCTCTTAAATTCCTTTACCTCTTAGGCTCTTATTGCCTTGGTGACAGGAATAAACAATAGATCCTCTAAATTAGTCCAACACTTTAAATATGCTTTAAGGTAAGCTTTGAGTAAATGATTATCTAGATGTCTTCACAACTTTTCCTTTTGGCTATAAAAAGGTAGTGAGTGAAAGAAGACACCAAATCATTATCTAACTCTAGTAATACATTTGGTTAAATTAACTTTAGTTTGGAAAGTTTTATTAACGCATTGGTCCCACCCCACTTGTATATTTTATAATGTCTTTTATTATAAACAAGTGATTTATATTTATTAGCCTTAAAGGTAATAAATCTCTAAGTTCATCACAGAATAATTACTTTGCTAAGGGATAAACAATACACTCTCTATTTCCTTAGAAAGTCTCTAGATGTTTACACCCTAAAATAATCATGCCGATTCTAATCATACATAGAATCATCAAGCATATGAGTTTTAATATGTTGGAATTATTTTAGGCATTAAATAACTTGATTAATATTTAATTATGATATTGCATTTTATTTTAATCAAATAAATTTACTATTCACGTTTTTTACAGATGCGTGAATTTTAAATTCAATTTCACAATTCAAATCTTAACCAAATCATGAAAAACTTGTGCCTAAAATTAAGTTTAGGGTGTTAACTTTCCAACGAGCTTTTACACACCCAATTTCGAGTTCAAATGAGAGAGAACTAATTAAAACAAAAACGGCGCGCTGATACAACTGTTGGGAAGCAGCCGCGAGTGCGTAGCGGAAAATTTAATAAATCAAATTATGATGCCGCTATCCCTTTGCCCAAGACCTATTTGTTTTGATAATTCTACAAGCCTAGGCATGTATGTTACTATATATTCTAAGCATAAAAACTCATAAAACATGCAAATAATATAAACCTAAACATGCTAACTATCATAAGAACTCTAATTAAAAAAAGAAAGAAAAAGACTTACTTGAACCGAAGACTCCTCCAGTCATCCTCCAATCTACAAGCTTTTCTCGAACTCAGCAAGCTCTTCCAAATTCCAAAGAGCCACCCAAGTGTGTGGCCTCTAAAGGTGCACACACCAAAGCCAAAACTCAACAGCAATACTACGTCTTGAGTGCACATGTATTTTGCCTTTGGTGCTAGCCTAGGAAAATACCTTAAAACTTTTAACTCGAGGTTCCTCTAGTCAATTAGACTTAAGGATCCTCAAAATCAGTGGCTTACTCTTAAACTTTAGAGTTGCTCACTTATATAAACCCAAGATATGAAAGGTTTGGTGCAAAAATTTGTAAAAAATTCTTTGGGTTTATATAGGTGCTCCAAAGACAACAAAATTAATTATGAATCTGATGTGGGATAAATGCTAATTTAATCTTAGCCATTGGATCTTAATTTAGTGGTTTAATGAGATTATAAAACCCTAAAAAAAGTTTGGACCGAATTGGAATTCAAAACAAATAACAAATAAATTTTTTTTACTATTCACATCACTATTCAAGTTACTATTCACGTTACTATTCATGTTTATTTATTTATTCCAATTCCCAAAGTGCCCCTATCGTCATTCACCTATCCCTAAGCCACTATGGAACCTTATAAATGATTTGTTCAATAATTAAACACATTGAACCATTTATGAACAATTTCTACGGCAATCATATATGCGGTTAAATTTGTACTGTGCACTGTTAACCATTGATTTCGACTTTGTTGTGTGTGACCTTTTGGGTTCCCCTCAAGTTGGACATGAAATGAATCGTGATAATTTAATCGAACATAAATTAACCTCCGATCAGATGGTCGTTCGATATCAATGACCAAGGTTGACATCTAGCAACATGCCAAGGCCCCCAAATGAGAAGGAATATACCCATTCTATAGGCGATTTACATATGATACGGTCCATCGCCTCACTGTATCCCCACCGTTTGACCTAGGGTATGAAAATTGTCTACCCATATAGTCAAAGGTATGATGTTGATAGTGTCATTAATCGTGCTAACCCAAGAATCTCACATGATTCTGCCGCTTGCGGCCACAGTCTCAAGCACTGATCACACATATCAACCCGCAAACTGGAATAGTACTCTTATAAGAAAATATTATCCGAGAGAGTGGCGATTCTCTGTTGTATCTTTACAAACTTCATGTGTTTCAACAAATGACCCAATCATACCCTTATGACCGGATCTTTTGAACCGGGGAAGGAGAATGTCAAAGTTATTTGATCCACACATAAGATTATAAAGACCTCAAGTCTAAGGACTAATCATACGATCGATACATGAAAGTTCTCACAGACACATGAAATAAACACTAAATGTGAAAACTTTCAGCAGTCAGTTTGATGGACACGAGCAACTCATGCATCCATGTGATACACCAAGCGGACGGATCTCCGCTAGTAGCCTATGAGATTGGCTACCTCACTTAAGAGCGGATCATATCATCATACTAGTCTCTCCGCTTTGTGAACGCCCAGATTATTAACAAAACTATGACTAGGAACTTTTAAGAGTAATGATTCTCATAAGGCGTGGAAGCCATCATCTTATTACTCCAAGGGCTTTATTACAGTGTTTGATGATTCATATAATTTATGTAAGACACGTATAATAAAGATTACCATTTTATTAATTAATGAAAATATTACAAATACATGTACATATAGCCCATCCACAAGTTGGGTATAGGGCATATCCCTAACAGTTTTGATGTCACACGCATTTGCTGGTAAGAGAGGAAGTACAATACAAGAAATGAAGCCATCAACCACCGGAATGGTTCTGTCTTGAATGGAAATTGGTGGTGCAACTTCTAGAGGTTCAGGTTCCATGTTGATCAGTGCTTCTTGGCCTTCTCGCCTTTCCCTTCTCAATTGTCTGATGGTTTTTTCAATCTCTGGGTCAAGCGGACCAATTTCAAAGCTTCTGGTTCGTCTCATGTAGTGTCTGAGAACCTGAAACACAAGAAAATATAAATAATAAGTAAAAAGAAATTAGAAACAAGTAAATGTATTTAACCTCAAAACTAATAGTGAAAGATAAATAAGTCCCCGGAAATGGTGCCAAAAACTTGACCGGCGTAATCACACGCGTATAACGCAAGCGCACGTATTGTTCAAGTAGTATAAAAAGTATCGATCCCACGAGGACTTAAAACCTAAGCTATTAATTTATGAAGCCAAATTTTTATAAGTATCTAATGGATTGATTATTTGATTGGGTGGTGACTTTAAAATTAAAACAAGTAAAAGAAATAGCGCGAAAGTAGATTGAGAAAAATTCAATATTAATAAACTATCCAGGGTTGTGAATTATTCCAATATCTTTTTAAAGATGAAGTGGTTATTTTACGTTTGTGTAATATATTAGTTTACTAACCTGGAACACAAAATTCTGCAAAAGCCTCTGTCGATGGTCAGATGCAAATACCCAGTATAACCGAATTAAATCATATGTCTATGTCAACCAAGTTACCTAAATTCATTAAGATTAAGTTCCAATTATGGCTACCCCCGCCCGACAGGTATATGTCTATCCTGTAAGGAAATCTATTAAAAGGTTATCTATCCTCAAGGAAGATCATGGCTATTAAGTCTAAGTCTAAAACCTAAATTCCTTTGTCATGTTAATTTTAAGTTTACCAGATAAGTCTTATTAATGGCCAGTTAACAAGAAGCATTAAGCTTAAGACTTAATAAGTAAACCTTTATATTACTCAAACTATAAAATAACCAAATATTGAAATTCATCACAACCCTAGATAACAGGTTTAGCTACGACACATATTTACGGCTAGTAAAAGCTTAAATAAAATAAAAGACATAAAGTAAATGACGGAAAGTAAATGCGAAAAAGTAAATGCTGGAAATTAAAAATGTAAAAGTACAATAAAAGAAAATGTTGAGGTTAAAAGATCCACTTTTATCACTATTATTTTAGATATCTCCCTTATTATAATATATAAACTTTGTGTGATAATTACCAACCAGCCATATAGGTAGTATCCTGATTAAATCCAATTAATAATTAATTACCAACCGACCAATTAGGCGTTATCCAGTTTAGTCAAGTTTAAAACCAATTTCAATACTTACCAACCGACCAATAAAGCGATATCCTCATTAAGTCAGGTTTTAAATAGTTTATATATTATAATTAATGGAGATTAATCTAAATATTAGTAATAAAAGCTTTACCTTTTACCCTAGTATGGGGGAGTTACCTACTCATTACTGAAAAGTAAAAACTGAAAAGTAAAGAAAGGAAAGTACTATTGCGTAAAAGTAAATTGCAGAAAGTAAAGACTGAAAGGTAAAAAAAGAAAGTGCAAATGCGAAAAATTAATTACTGAAAGCTGTAAATAAACAAACAAGATACAATCTTCATAGTATTCTTAAGGAATTACATAGAAGAAAGTATGAATTCAATTCTGAAATTTCGGCCTCTATTTATAGGGAAAAATTGTCTCATGCGTCACGACGCGTAAAGTGTGCTTGCGTCGCGATGCGCCGTCGATCTTGGACGCTTGGCATGACTATTTCTAGAGATGGTGACACGTGGCAGACTGAATGATTATTTCGATAATTGTGGTGATGTGGCGCTGACGTGGCAACCACTGAATTATTATGCCGACGTCATTGATGATGTATGTGCTGGCATGGTGCTGACGATTGTCGATAGCATGTGATGATGACACGTGTCTGACGCACGTTAGCATGATTTACTGTGATGTTGACACGCCTGTTAGCAGATTCAGTGCATGTTTACAGCCGGTACATTTTACTAAAACTTCTCTAAATGTTCCACGTGTCCCGGTGCACATTAGCAGACTCCGGCGCACGTTAGCGGTCGCGATGCCTAAATGATAGTTTTGCCCTTTTTGTCCATTTTTCATTGTTTTGGCCCCGAATCTCCTACAGAGAGTCCTTAAACTTTATTTATCTACAAAATAACAGAAAACACATCAAAATATTCACAAAACTCAAGAAACTATACAAAATATTAAGTAAAAGGAGTGGGAAATATTGATCTATTTACCACTCATTAGATGCCTGCCAAAAATGGGTCGAGGTAAATGAGAAGGCCCACTGCTACTTGATAGCATGGATATCCGAGGTTCTTGCTGCAAATCATGAACCTATGGCTTTAGCATCTCAGATGATGGAGTCATTGCAGGGCATGTTCGGGCAGCCTTCAGAGCGTCAATGTCATGAGGCCATGGTCTCAGTGATGACTGCTATAATGAAGGAATAGACATCAGTGCGAGAGCACGTCTTAAGGATGATGACCTATCTCAACACTTTCGAGACTCATGGAGCTCGTATTGACGAGCGTAGCCAGGTGACCATGATAATGGAAACTCTTTCGAAGAGTTTCCTGCAGTTTAAAAGCAACTATGTTATGAACAAG
>SKCR01043850.1:0-27061 GCA_019454045.1 Zanthoxylum bungeanum
AGTAGTTGTAGTTTATTTGATTTCTTCATCCTATTTTGTCGACCTTGCGAAAAAAAAAAACAAAGAGAGGAAGAATTTAAAATGATAATAATAAACATTTCAAATATTCTCATTGAGATAACTGATCTCAAATTATTAGCATGTTATGAAACCGTTCCCTAGTAAGCTTCTTGAATAATCTTGCACTTCTTGAGTATAATTTTGGACATGTTTCTTTTGTATTTTATTCAAAATCATTTGAGACAAATCACAAATTTTATTGCGGATAATTAAAAATTTACTTACAATTGATATTTTTGACGGTTTAATATGTGATAATTTTTGGCCCATTTTTTTTTAATATATAAATTATGAATCGTTATGTTACTAGCAAGCATGAGATTTTATACTATCAATTTATATTTCATAATTTGCAATTCACTATAACAAAACTGAAGATTATCGATCGAATATTCAGTCGGTAATCTCAAAAATTCGATCAGTAATCACGATTATTGACCGAAATCGATCAAATTTATTCGGTCGGTATTTGGCTCGTCAGTAATAAATTACCGATCGAAATACTACCGGTCGGTAAAATTACTGACTAAATTACCTACTGAAACGTAATTCGATCGGTAATTTCTTAAAAAGGTAAAAAATAAAAAATAAAAAATAAAATTTTACCGACGTAAATATATTCGGTCAGTTAACTCACTGCGTTTAAAAAAAAAATTATGAGGCTGACGTGGGCCCCACACCTGGCCTTAGTACCATTCAAGGGCATACTCATACTAAACCCACACAATACACATTTTATTCTATAAATTGATGCAATTTGTGTGACTTGAATAATTTACCTCAAGATTGAATGTGTAAAATAGTTGTCATTAGGATATATATTATTTTTTAAAAATTTTACAGACCGATCTATAATTCGGTTGGTACAATGTATAAGTTATCAATCGAATATTCGGTCGGTAATTATGGACGCCATAAAATTAATCAACGTTGTGTTTACTGATCGAATATCGAATGAAAATTCGACCGGTATTATTTCGGTTGGTAATTGATTAGAAATTATATTTTATATTTTTCAATTGGTATTCAATCAGTAAATAATAAAATTTACCAACTGAAAATATTCGGTCACAAATTTTGGTTAGTAATTCAACATTCTCTTGTAATGTTTCATTTTGATTTGTGTTCGGTTAACAGACCTTTAGGCCCCGCAAAAGAACCACGAAGATTGTTTATCTATTATACTTTAATGGATTAAAAACAGAAACAAAAACAAAAAATCAATAAAATTTAACTATCTAATAGTGTCAAAACTGTCGGTAAAGATAGGGCCGATCCTTGATGCCAGCGGTCCAGCGGATAGCCTTCAATTTTTTTTTTTTTTTTTTAAAATAACTAGTAATTAACAGCCTCAAATTTTTCCCATGAACAAACACATAACAACTTTAACACTTGCCCAAACTCTGTGTAAAGTACCTTAAAAGTTGCCAAATTCACAGCGGAATATCAAGAGAAGGATGAAGAAAGGATCCAGTCTAAACTCTAAGAAGCTTCGTGTTGACAGAGACTACGCGGTCGTTATTTTCTATATGGAAATTACAATAATGCCCATTGACTTTCATCGAGTGATTCCATGAAAAAGGCGCGCACCTACTCCCTTATTGACAAATTTGCCCCCTCAACTTAACATGAGATCTTTCTTTTTTATTTATTTATTTATTTTTTTTGGAGAAAACCATGAGATCTTTGATTCCAATATCCATTAATAATCTGATACTGTGTAGGCCAACTGAAGGCAGCGGCTATACTTCTCTCAGGTTCAGAATAGTACCCAACAATATGAGTGCAAAATACATTTGCATGATTTTATTCTTAATTATTTTCATTAAACAGAATTAAACATTGTTAATTCACAAGATGTTAATATGGCCCCTCACCTACCGTTCGACGGTTTTGATTTAAGTCAACTGGGTCGAACATTCATCGCCACCCGATCCACGCTCCACAGTGAGAGCAAAAGTCCACAGATCACGCGGCTGTCGTCAGTTGTGTTAACCCTCACCATGCATCAAGGGTGTTTTTGTCATTCGGAGAGAGAGAGTGTGTGTGTATATATATAGATATAAAGAAGAAAAATTACCAGCTGATCTTCTGGAAGGTTTTCTCGGTGTTGTAGGCATACCTAATTTTTTTTTTCTCAAGGAAGTTGAAGACCATATGCCCAATTTGTTGAAATTGTCCCATTTCTTCTTCTCCAAACAATTTTTAGGATAAGGAAGTTGCTCTTAGGATAATGATCTATGAATTTTTAGTTTATTTTTAGATTATTGTTTCTTATAATGATTGAAGAATATATAAGCTAAAGTGTTGGAACCAATGTCGATTGGAGTCACCAAGGGATGAGCGAGATTAGTTGCCATAATTCAATGTGAAAATTTGTTAAAAAATTATTATAAATTAATGAAAAATATAAATATTTATTAATGATATATTTTTAATTTTCTCTCTTCAAAATGAAAAATATTTATTTTTAAAAAAAATTGAATTGAATCAAAATTTTCCTAATTATATCAATATTCTGACTACGTCGTGGTTACAATTATTTATTATTTAATAAATAATGTTGAACATATCTAAATTCTAAATGAAAAAAAAAGTATCATCTTATGTGACATTTTGGATGGTGATTTCGAAACTTTTTGAATTACTTTTTTTTAAAAAAAAAAAAAAAAAAACTAGCATTACAGTGGCGAATTTTAATAGGGTAACTCATCATGGGAACTTCAATTCATTTTGGATGGTGATTTTGAAACTTTTTGAAATAACTTTAAAAAAAAAAAAAAACTAGCATTACAGTGAAATAAAATGTCAAAAAAGCTTTCACACTAACTGAAAAAAATCTTTAAATGTAGACCTCAATATTTTTAAAAATGTATAAATAAGAATTAAGAGAATATATATTTTTTTTATCTTATTTTTGGGATGTCGCCATGGGCTAGAATCGGGTTCGCAAAAACGCAGCTCTCAAGTTCGATTATGGGAGATAAAGAATTAAATTTTTTTTTGGGACATATGTCACTTATTCTTTTATAATAGGAAATTTTTTTTTTCTGGGATATAAACTCTCTATCTATTTTTAGATATTTTGAAAGAAAATAAATTTAACAAATTTTAATAGGGTAACTCATCATGGGAACTTCAATTCATTTTTCTGCATGATTAGACTTTTGCAAGGTTTTACTACATAAATAATATTCTTGATAAAAACGTGATTTCATAATGGAAAATAGTTCAAATTATCATCATTCGAACAATAAAGCATAAAAGTCAATGGAGGGTAATATTGTAATTTTGTCTTTGAACCAACTTGTTGGACTTGGAACTCATTACCTATTAATCAAATGGTATAATAAAATACCCATATGGCTACATCTTCCATAAACACAATATATATATATATATAGAAACACACAAAGAAAAAATTCCAAAGTCGATAAAAAAGAAAAGAACTTCAAGCGAGAGAGCAGTTAGTGATTTGAAATTTTCGTCTCTAGCGCTTCTGCTTTTTTAAAATTATCTCCTAACACGATCTTTAATTAGCTTTTGATCCCATCAACGTTAATCAAGAATCATCCATTCATCGACCGCCGATCATATCAACAATGACTGTGAAAATTACGTGGAGATCAATAGTCCCGACTTGTTGTAACATTCAAGAGGAGGCCGATCAGGAGGAGGAAAAACATTGCAAGCCCAAGAAGCTGGAGGCGGCCGCCGCGGTTAAGAAGCAAAGTTCATTTCAAAGGCTAACTTTTTTGGATTTGAGCAATCCCAGCTCAACGACGCTTTCGGAGGATCTTTCTATATCTCTGGTCGGTTCAAACCTTCACGTTTTTACGCTCGCGGAGCTGAAGGTGATCACTCAGAGCTTCTCTTCAAGTAATTTTCTTGGCGAAGGCGGGTTTGGAGCTGTCCATAAAGGTTTCATTGACGATAAGCTTAGGCCTGGTTTGCAAGCTCAGCCCGTGGCTGTTAAGAACTTGGATTTGGAAGGCTTACAAGGTCATCGAGAGTGGTTGGTGAGTATATATATATTTTAATAACTAAAAAAGTGATTTTCAATGGAATTGGAGCTCCCATTATGGTTTTTATTAACAATTTTTTAATATATTTTTTTGTGTTTTTGATAGACTGAAGTGATATTTCTTGGGCAATTGAGGCATCCACATCTTGTGAAACTGATTGGGTATTGTTGTGAAGAAGAACATAGGCTTCTGGTTTACGAATATATGCCACGAGGGAGCTTAGAGAATCAGCTATTCAGAAGTAAGTTTCTTACTTTCTTTATTTCTTTTTAAAAAAAATTAATTCTATCTATAATTGCGTGTTAATGATGTTGTTAATTTGAATATATATACTTAATTGATTCTCTCTCGGGTTGCAGGATACTCTGTATCGTTGCCATGGTCGACAAGAATGAAAATTGCTTATGGAGCTGCAAAGGGTCTCGCCTTTCTCCATGAAGCTGAAAAACCTGTCATTTACAGGGATTTTAAAGCTTCAAACATCTTGTTAGACTCTGTAAGTATAAATTGCCTTTAACAGTAGATATCTATATGTGTATGGTTAATTAATTTTCTTAATTGTGTGCTAATGATATTTTTCAAATCTTATAATTATCCAGGATTACACGGCTAAACTCTCAGATTTTGGACTCGCAAAAGATGGTCCTGAAGGAGATGATACACACGTTTCCACTAGAGTCATGGGCACTCAAGGCTATGCTGCTCCTGAATATGTCATGACAGGTATTATTGACTTAAATTTTCTATTTACAGATCTTCTGAATTCAGAATTTATCTTTTTTCCAAAAGTAACTAATATATGTTTGATTGGTGTTTTTAGGTCACTTGACATCAATGAGTGATGTTTACAGCTTTGGGGTAGTTCTATTGGAGCTTCTGTCAGGTAGAAAATCAGTGGATAAAAGCCGTCCACAAAGAGAACAGAGTTTAGTAGAGTGGGCGAGGCCAATGTTGAATGATCCCCGGAAACTTAGCCGGATAATAGATCCAAGACTTGAAGGGCAATACTCAGAAACGGGAGCACGGAAAGCAGCAGCACTGGCTTATCTATGCCTCAGTCACAGGCCTAAGCAAAGACCTACAATGAGTACCATTGTCAGTACTTTGGAGTCTCTCAAGGACTTTGATGACATTCCCATTGGAACCTTTGTGTTCATAGTCCCAACTGAGAGTACTAAGGAGGATTTAAAGGAATCTGAGGCCAAAAAGGAAACAAAGAAAGAAAATAGCAACCATCGCCAAAATCACAAATTGCACAAGGGCATTGGCAATGGCCATAGACATCGAGTGAGACCACCAAGTTCCCCAACAACTCACTCCGAAAATGGTCATTACAAAAATGGGATGAAGTCTCCATTGCACCCAAGCTCAAAGGGAGCATAGAGAGTGAGTGCTAGCTAGAGCCATGAATCATATGTAAATAGAGTCACTTGATTATTAGCCCTTGATTGGATGGCTAAGTGTAAGAATTGGAGAATATTAATTACACCGAAGTGTAAGGACTCTTGTGAGAAGTTTTTTAATTTCTTTCTTCTTATTCTTAAACTTTTTTTGTTTGTTTTTTTTTTTTTTTGTTTTCAAGTATTGATTCTTTCAAACACATGGAAGTTTCATTTAAAAATTATAATAATAATAATTGTACTTAACTGGACCCCTAATTGTTTAATAACTTTTTAACCAAGTAAGAGACCAATTCAGATATGGGTAATCACCAACTACATTAGAAATGGAACATTCAAACTTTGTCCGATACAGCTAAGCAGTTAGATTAATATAACGCGGATACATTATTTCTGATTAAATCCCACTAGCCCATTTTTTAATTACATTATTCTAAATCGTTGTGTGGATATGTCACTCTTTTGAAAAAAATTGCACCGTCTCAAAGATTTAATTAATACCAAATCCCTAGCTTTGGGTCATGCATTGGATTCTTTTTTCTCCCTTTAATTGGAAAATGATGCAACTAAGATATGGAAGTGACGAAGATTTTTCTGGCTCTCCGAGAATTCTACTAATGAATTAATTAACAAGAAAGTACATTGTATAAGAGATTAACCGTTAATATGAATTAGCAAATTAGCTAATTATTTTTAATCGTGTAAAATATGAAAAAATATTAACATGTCGTATCAAAATATTTATTAAATAAACCGTGTTAATGTTTAAAAATTTTGACACAATTAGAAAATAAATCATGTTCGTATTTGTCTAAATTTTACACGATAAGATTACGATACGAAGGTAGAATCTTGAGAGGATAGAATTATCCCATTATTTAGAACCTATCCCTCACCGTATGAAGCTGTCGTCGATCAACCAAGACATATGCAAGAGGAAGAAGAGTTCCCTCTCACAGAGGAGTTCAGCTCTACATGAATCAAGCTGACTTATCCCCCAATCACTGCTTCCCGTCTTAGTTTGATTGAGAGCTCTAACATATTCAAGCTTCATGAGTCACCTTACTTGATTATGTTAATGTCAGTCACCTCACCGAATTCCGTGAGGTGAGTGATGAGAAATGATTAAAAAAATTAATATTAAATTTTGGGTAGGGCCCACATGTTTAAAAAGAAAATAATAAAATATTAGAATTCACTATTTGCACAGTAAATCTCATGCATATAAATAGAGACTTCATTTTATTATTTTCTTCATCTCATTCTCAACAAAATCATCTGTATTTTAAGAGAGAAAATATAGGTTTTTTCTTAAAAATTTGTGAGAGAGTTGTTCTCCTATTCTAAGAGAGTGTGAGATTATTTATTCCTTGAGTTTAGAGAGAGGTTGTAAAATTCTTTCCATCATAGTGAAATTCTTCTACTTTTGCCCGTGGATGTTTCCCTCACATTGATGATTTTACCACGTTAAATCTGTATCTCATTGCTTTATTTTATTGATAATATTTATGGTAAGCCAAACCTCCTAATTATTATTGTATTGTTATATGGTAGGCTAAGCCTCCTAATTATTTGTTATATGATAGACAATGACTCCTGAACTAACATTTTCTCAATTTCACTTTACTTGTGTGCCAGCTTCAACCCACAATCCCCTAACGGTGGTATTAGCGCTTCAGGTTCAGGATTACTATTCACAGATACTATTCAAATATACGATATAGTACTATTCACATATATAGTACTATTCATATATACGATACTGTTCAAGTATACGGTACTATTTACGGTGAAATAGTAAAAAAAAAAGCCGGTTCAAGTGAGAAGTTGATCGTCATCAGAAACATGGCAGGAAAGTTCGAAATTGAGAAGTTCAACGGGAGTAACTTTTCCCTATGGAAACTTAAAATAAAAACAATCTTGAGAAAAGACAATTGCTTGGCGGCAATTGGTGCGAGACCAGGTGGAATAACTGATGAAAAAGGGAAGGATATGGATGACAACGCTATAGGCAGTTTGCATCTAGCCTTAGCAGATTCTGTGTTATCCAGTGTTGCAGAGAAGAGGACTGCAAAAGAGATTTATGATGCACTTATCAAATTGTACGAGGTCAAGTCACTACACAATAAGATCTTCTTGAAGAAGAGACTTTACACTCTTCGAATGAGTGAATCCACATCTATGACGGATCACATCAATAACTTGAATACACTATTTTCCCAACCCACTGTGTTGGATTATAGTATATCAACAAATGAACATGCGGAGATTCTACTTCAAAGTCTACTTGATTTGTATGATCAACTTATAATCAACTTGACAAGTAATGTTGTCACTGGTAATCTAGTATTTGACGAAGTTACAGCTGCTGCTCTGGAAGAAGAGTCTAGGCGCAAAAACAAGGAAGACATATCATCCGGTTCGCAACAAGTGGAAGCATTGGCGATGACAATAGGGAGATCAACGGAACGTGGCTCAAGTGGGAGTCAAAACCATGGCAGATCGAAATCAAGAAGTAAGAAGAATGTTAAATGCTACAACTGTGGCAAGAAAGGGCACGTCAAGAAAGATTGTTGGAATCTGAAGAATGGTGGAGAATAAGCTCCTGTTGCAACAAAATCTCAGGGATGTGTTGCAAGTACTTCTGAAGAAGGTGGCACACTTTACAGTGAAGTAGCAATGATGTCCAATGATAGCAGAAAACAGCTAAGTGATGCATGGTTGGTTGATTCTGCAGCAACATGGCACATGACCTCTAGGAGAGAATGATTATGTCATTACGAGCCTGTCTCTTGAGGATCGGTTCTTCTAGGCAATGACCATGCCTTGAAAATTGTTGGGATTAGAGCCATCAAGATGTACGATTATACTATTCATATTGTACAAGATGTTCGATATGTTGTGGGAATAAAGAAAATTCTTCTGTTAGTTGGACAATTAGATGACCTCGGATACAAGACCGTTGTTGAAAACGGGGTATTAAAAATGGTGAAAGGAGCCACTTACTGTCTTGAAAGCTGAAAAGATCTCAGTAAACTTGTATATGCTATTGGAGACTCGATTCAGGAAGCAACTGCATCATTAACATCACTGGATTCTGGAGAGGAAGCTTCTATGTTGTGGCACCAGAAACTATGCCACATGTCAGAATAGAGAATGAAGATTCTCATCAATCAAAAGCTACTCTCAGGCTTGAAAGCGGTTAGTATACCGTTTTGTGAGCATGGTGTTACAAGTAACAGATTAAAATTCAGCAAGTCAAGTGCCCGAAGTAAAATCATTTTAGAATTGATTCACTTTGATGTTTGGGAAGCACCAGTTCAATCTCTAGGGAATGCAAATTATTTTATATCATTTATTGATGACTTTTATAGAAGATATTGGATGTACCCGATCAAAAACAAGTCAGATGTGATGCCAGTTTTCAGAAACTTCAAAGCACAAATTGAAGTTGAAACTGGATGGAGAATCAAGTGTTTAATGACAGATAATGGAGAGGAATATTGCAGCAAGGATTTTGATGCATATTGTCAGCAAAAAGACATCAAAAGGTAGACTACTGCACCTTACACTCCTCAACAAAATGGGGTGGCAGAAAGGATGAATATAACGACGCTGGAACGAGTAAGAGCTATGCTCAGAACAGTTAGTCTACCAAAGTATTTTTGGGTAGAAGCAGTTCATACATCATGTTATGTTGTAAATAGATCTCTATCAACTACCAATGATTTGAAGACATCGATGGAGATGTGGAGTGGAAAGCCAGCTGATTACTCATCTCTTCATATTTTTGGTTGTCATGTGTACGTGATGTACAACGCTCAAGAAAGAACAAAGCTAGATCCAAAATCTAGAAAATATATATTCTTGGGTTATGCTGATGGAGTAAAGGGGTATCACTTGTGGGATCCCACTACCCACAAGATCATCATCAGCAGATATGAGATATTTGCAGAAGATCAACTGCAGAAAGAAGAAAATGATAGCACTTCAAAAGAAAGTACAGAGACTCCAACAATACTGGTGGAAAATAATCCAGAACGAGAAAATTCAGATTCTTCTGAAGCAGCACCAGAGCATGAGTACAAGAACCAGTTGAGTTTGAAGCTTCTGAAGTCCGTCGATCAACTCGAGAGAGAAAACCTCCAGGTTGGCACTCAGAGTATGTTACTGAGAGTAACATTGCATACTGTCTTCTAACAGATGATGAAGAGCCATCAACTTTCCATGAAACTACAAAAGATGTAAATACATTTGAGGATGATAGCAATGCAAGAAGAAATAGAAGCTTTGCACAGAAATAATACATGAGATCTAGTACTATTACCACGTGGAAGAAAAGCCATTGGTAATAAATGGGTCTACAAGATCAAGTGAGATATCAATGATCAAGTGGAGCGGTATCATGCACGATTGGTGGTGAAAGGATATTCTCAGAAAGAAGGGATTGATTTCAATGAGATAGTTTCTCCGGTGGTTCGACTTACAACAGTCGGAGTAGTCCTGGCTATGTGTGCTACTTTTAACCTCTATCTGAAACAGTTGGATGTGAAAACTGTATTTCTTCATGGAGAACTTGAAGAAGAAATTTATATGCTCCACCCAGAAGGTTTTGCTAAAATAGGCAATGAGAACTTGGTTTGCAGGTTGAACAAATCTCTATATGGTCTCAAACAGGCACCGAGATGTTGGTATAAGAGATTTGATTCCTTTATTATTTTCCTTGGATACAACAGACTCAGTTCAGACCATTGTACATATTACAAGAGGTTTGGAAATGATGATTTTATTATTTTGCCGTTGTATGTGAATGACATGTTAGTATGAGGCCCTAACAAAGATCGAGTCCAAGAATTAAAGGCACAGTTAGCTAGGGAGTTTGACATGAAGGATCTGGGACCAGCAAACAAGATTCTAGGGATGCAAATACACCGAGACTGAAATAACATGAAGATTTGGCTTTCTCATAAAAATTACTTGAAGAAAATCTTGCGGCGGTTCGACATGGAATATTGTAAGTCAATTTCTACCCCAATTCCTGTTAATTTCAAGTTATCCTCTTTTATGTGTCATAGCAATGAAGCTGAGAGGAAAGAGATGTCTCGAGTACCGTATGCATCAGCAATGGAAGCTTAATGTACGCCATGATTTGTACAAGACCAGATATTGCACAAGCAGTGGGAGCGATTAGTCATTTTATGACGAATCATGGTAGAGAGCATTAAAATTCTGTTAAGAGGATCTTTAGATATATCAAAGGAACCTCAGATGCTGTATTATATTATGGAGGATCAGATTTAATTGTCAAAGGCTACGTGGATTCATATTTTGCAGGAGATATTGACAAAATAAAATCCACTACAGGTTATGTGTTTGTACTTGCAGGATGATCGGTGAGCTGGGTATCCAAGTTACAGAGTGTTGTGGCTTTGTCTACAATACACGCTTGTAAGGAAGCTATTTGGTTCAAAAGGTTATTGGAGGAGTTCAGGCACAAACATGAGAAGATTCATTTGTTTTGTGACAGTCAGAGTGCTTTGTATATTGCAAACAATCCAGCCTTTCATTCAAGAACGAAGCATATAGAGGTACAATACCACTTTGTTTGTAAAGTAGTGGAAGAAGGCAGTGTGGAATTGTTGAAGGTACACACAAATGACAACCTTGCAGACGTAATGACCAAACCTATCAATGCAGATAAGTTTGTATGGTGTAGATCCTCTTATTACTTAGCAGAAACGTAAGCAGCTTGAAGACGGCAAAGTAGAAAGGTTGGTGTGGAAACTGATTGGTTCTCAATTAAGTTTCCAAGTGGGAGAATTGCTAATGTCAGTCACCTCACCGAATTCGGTGAGGTGAGTGATGAGAAATGATTAAAAAATTAATATTAAATTTTAGGTGGGGTCCACATGCTTAAAAAGAAAATAATAAAATATTAGAATTCATTATTTGCACAGTGAATCTCATGCCTATAAATAAAGGTTTCATTTCATTATTTTCTCCATCTCATTCTCAACCAAATCATATATATTCTAAGAGAGAAAATATAGTTTATTTTTAAGAGTTTGTGAGAAAGTTGTTCTCCTATTCTAAGAGAGTGTGAGATTATTCACTCCTTGAGTTTAGAGAGATGTTGTAAAATTCTTTCCACCATAGTGAAATCGTTCTACTTTTGCCCGTGGATGTTTCCCTCACATTGAGGTTTTACCACGTTAAATCTATATCTCATTGCTTTATTTTATTGATAATATTTATGGTAGACCAAGCCTCCTAATTATTATTGTATTGTTATACGGTAGGCTAAGCCTTCTAATTATTTGTTATATGGTAGACAACACCTCCTGAACTAACAATTATTCTCAATTTCACTTTACTTGTGTGTCAGCTTCAACCCACGATCCCATAACAGATTAGACTAGGAGTGGATCAAGATAAACATGTTCCGATTGCACCTCTAGGTGAAATCAAACAACTAATTAAAGATATGTCAATAATAATCACTCTATCAAGACACCCTTACTCCATATATTAAGTCTTGAATTCGATTCCTCACGATAATGTGAGTAAATAAGAAATTCATGTAATTATTAATATTCAGACCTTATTACTTACAGACATTAGTCTCATCATTTTGTAGAGTCCAATCAATAAGTGAAAGTTAGTCTTTATAGAAGTGATAATGACGTTTAGATTCTCCTTTAATTTATAATGAAATTATATATATATATATATATATATATATATATATATATATATATATATATATATATAGAAGAAAAATAAACCTATCTTAAACTAGGGGAAAAACAACTAAAAGACGTTTTTTTGCTTTCAATTTTTCGACCCAATGAACGTAAACATGTTGATTAGAGGCCGCCCGGGTGTGAAAAACTGAAAATTGCAAGAGTTCTAGGACCACACAACATTCGTGTGATTAATGCGTCTTCACCATCAAAAATTTGGGTTCAAAGCATTGATTTAAAACCTGGCAGTCCGACTGGTTGACTCGTGGAGTCCGGTTGATCTCAAAAATATGTTCTTAAGTTGATTCGGTCAAAAATCTGGCAGTCAGGTCGATTGGATCGCAACCGATTGAATTGGTCACGGGTGAACCTGATTTTTACTCCATTTTTTAATTATTAATTTTGGTTTTTATATATTTTTTTTAAAAAAAAATAATTAAAATACTAACCCTAGATCGACCCCTAATTGAATCATAATCGAATCTCAGGACTCTTGACACTCTCACCAGGGTTTTAAAACACTCTTTAAAGTTTCACATGACAAAAACGTTTGGATACAACGTTGCAACAGTAATGCTTTTTTTTTTGCCTATGGAAAAATCTCATCAAAGAAACGAAAATAGCGTTGATAATGACTAATTTTGATTAAAAGACCCCGTCCAGAGTCGTTGAAACTATTTGTGTGAAAAGAAGTATAGTACCGACGGCTCGTTGAAATTAAACCCATGCAACATGTTAGCCAAACTTTTAGATGTTATCATCTTCAATCCAAGGCTATAACCAGGGCACATCCTCCTTCCAGAACCAAACGGCAGCAGCTCAAAATTTTGTCCCTTCACATTAATCACCTTCTCAAGAAACCTCTCAGGCCGAAACTCTTCAGGCTAGTTCCAGATCGAAGGGTCTCTGCCTATACTCCATGTGTTTATAAAGACTCTAGTTCCTTTACGGACGTCGAATCCAGCGACATTGCAATCTTCCAAGGCCAAGTGGGGAGCTAGCAATACAGCGACGGGGTGTTTTCTCATTGTTTCTTTCATGATTGCATCGACGTAAGGAAGTTTCGGGATGTCTTTCTCTTCGACCCATCTCTCTCTTCCAACCACTCTGTCGATTTGTAGTGTTGCTTTTTTGATTAGATGAGGCTGCTTCATAAGTTCTGACATAGCCCATTCTACTGTAGTAGATACTGTAAATGAATTACGAGAATTTATAATCTTTTTTTTTTGTAATTTTCTTTATAAATCATACATTCCAAATATCTTTTTTTTTTTTTTTGTATGAGTTTAAGAAAAGGTATAAGTATATATATTATTTATATATATTATATTATATTATATCATTATAAAGAAAAAGAGAATCCGAACACTCCTATGCTTTTATTGAGACTAATTTTTACTTGTCGGATAACCATTAACTAGGTCTTAAAAGAGATAAGAATAAAACCTCTTAAATCATTGATAAGAAGTCAAGTTTCATTCAAATTAATCACGTTTTTACGTATATTATAAGCAAAAAAAAACAATATGAACTAGAACGAACAGTGTAGTAGCAATAAATGCGAGAATATTTACTTCCATAATCTCATCGTTTATTTTATTTTACTTCACAATAACTTGGGATTTAATCTCAAGAGATGATCATAACCATTTTGCTTGTAAATTCAGTGGGAAAGTGAATCGTATTTCATGAAGATGATATCTACTTGGTGTGATGTATGAAATATATATGATGAGGGTGGAGTGTTGGAGCATTTCTAGTGATCGGTTGTGTCATATAGGTCCCAATTGGACATCCAATTGTTTCGATACGAATTATGCGAAGGATGCCTTATATATATTATGTCAAAAAGATGGATAATCAAACCTATTTCTCGATTCAATAGAAACCCAAAGAGGTGAATATGGTCCCAAATAAATAACGAGAGATATGTAATAAATATTTCTGATTACGCCTATTCCTAATACTAAATAGAATGTAACGACGTAGGGATCCATATGTCAACATTGTATCTATTTAATAGGTTGATATAAAACTATACCCTGTGAGATCCAAACTCGTAGATTAATAATTATATAAATTCTTCATTAAAAGAGCTAGCATTTCTGGACAATAAGATTTTTAAAAGATTAACGAAACTGAAATCAGCACCAAAGTGAGATTCAAATTCGTCTAAGATATAGGAATATTTAAAGTACCTGTGGGAACCCCTTGACGCTATCATAATTGAGTTTCACGTCAAGATTAGGATCATCAGCCATCTGCAACAACAAATCCACCATGTCCTTGGGCACAAAATTCTTCGAAAAATTCCTGTTAGCCTTGTGTTCATCAAACACATGGTCATGAAATCGATCAAATCTTTTCTTCAAGGCCTTCATCCGTTCACGTACCCTTATAGGTCCAAGAAATCCAGCCATGGAATCCAATCCCCAATATTTAGCACCCCATTAAGCAAAAACAACTCATCTAACATCCCTTGAAACTCTTCGAGTATTACAATCGAAGTTTCAGCTTTAGACGACTCACTAAAATACTTTTTCCCCAGCACTATTCTGCTTATAATGCTGAGGGTAACACGTGAGAGATGTTCTTTAAGCACAATTGGATTCCCAGACGAAGCATAAAGACGAGACATAAATGCACGATATTCCTCGAGACGTATGCATTGATAGGACTCGAGTCTTTTTGAGCTAAACAGCTCGGAAAGATCAATTTTACGGCCTTGTCGCCAGTATGGCCCATAAGGTGCCCATGCAATATTCAAATAGTTATATGTAGTGTGTTTGCATGCTGCAGTTTGGGGCCTGGAGGCAAAGATGTGATCATGTGTTCTGAGAAAATATTTAGCCATTTCTGCAGAAGCAGCAACAACAGCAGGGAAAGAGCCGAACTTGAGCTGCATAATTGGTCCGTATTTTCGGGAAAGTTTGTGGAGAGATTGGTGAGGAAGTGGGCCAATGAGGTTTAGACTGCCAATGATAGGCCATGGTTTTGGACCTGCAGGAAATTTTAGTGGTGGTGGGCGTTTGAATATCCTTGAGAGGAAGGCTAGAGCAGCTAGCAATGTCAGGCTATAGCTTCCCAAGAAAGAGATGCTTCCATTGGTGTTGTGTTGGTGATACTTAAGCTTGGTTTTTGGGAGGTATTTATAGATGAGGATTTCGCCAATTTGTCAAGGATATTGAAGATTGCCACAATTTTTTTTTTGAAAACTTTGGAAATTCCGCCGTCAAATCACCTGATCCGGACTTAACGGAATAGTTAAATCCTCGATTATCTCATACTCTTATAAAGAAATACATTCCGGACTCGAACCCATAACCTGACTCTAAAAACAAGAGAGGCTAGCTTAGGAAAGAGCTTAGAGCATTTTCAACAAGACTTTTTATATTTATCAAAAAATATCATTGTTGACGGGTGATTTTAGTTTCAGGGGCAATTTCGGGATAATGCTCCCAGAACAATCCTCCTCCAACCGTGAATTTGTTTGGTTATGGGGGACCAAAAGCAAACTTAGCAGGAAATGAAACAAACACAAAATCGGCAACTGATTTACGTGGTTCGGCTGAATAGATCCAACCTACGTCCACGAGAACAAAGTAGAGTACTGATTTTATAACTGAATCGAGCTCGGCCGACCTCTTTCTCAAGGGAGGTCAAGTATTACCGAGTTGTTTGCTTAGTCTATTTTTTATAAGTAGTGCTTGAGTGAGATTTTTCTCTCCCTTACAAATGAGATTTCCCTCCATTTATATACTAAAGAAAAAATAACATTGTTCTCATATCTTCATGACGTCAGCCACGTGGTTTTCCTGCCGATTGATGGGCTCTCTGCCCCCAACTACCTCGCCGAAAGCAAACCTGTCATCTGACTCTTCATTAAATCATTTTGTTTTGGGCACTGCCACACTCAACAATCATGAACACAGCCTGTAAAGGCGGTGGTACATGTCAGAGGGAAATGTCTAAACGGTCCCAGGCACACGTCGGGCATTATGAGTACAGCCAAACATTGTGCCGACCAAATCCAATTACCTCTGAACTGACCATAACATCCGAGCTCATTCTTCTGATCCGGGAGAAGACAAAACTGATTTGAGCTGCCGGGCAAATATGGTCAGGGTCGGCTCTGCTGTTGTCGGTCTCTGATATCAGCACCACGCTATGTCCTCAGGTCAGCCAAAATCAGGAGACCAGGTCTGAATACCATGTCTGGTCGAAGATCGGTCAATACCCTCAGGATATTCATCCTCCCAAAAGAAGAAATTTCTCTCTCTGCCCTTGTCGAGCTGTTCAAAATACTTGGTCACAAAAATCACCATCAACAATCATCACTTCTAATTTACGGATTCATATAAGAGATTTTGTTCTAACAATCCTCCTATTTAATATAACACATTATATATTTATTATAAATTCATATTTTCTTAGCATTGGAATGATAAATCTTTTTTTTTTTTAATTTCAAATAGATTTTATTAAATTAATGAGCTAAAAGTATTAGTTTTCGTGAAAGACTTCTTATCTTGCTTTAAATATATTGAGTATGGTAACATAAAGTTGGTTTATGATAAATATATGATGTACTATCGGAGAGGAAAATCTTATTTCACTCTTTACATTTAGAGTATGACATGTATTTTTCGATCTCTTGGATATGTTTTTAATTTAGAACATCTCTAATAAGGCTCCCTATATTTACCTATAAATGACATCATTTTTTATTTATGGAGTCATGTAAGAGAATTTGCTCCCATAATATTACATACCTCCCATATAATATAAAATATAAAATATTTTACTATGCATATAGTGTATTGTTAATATTTATGATAATATTGGTAATTGTGTATGATATTATTTATTCTTCTGGAGTGGGATCACCGAAAATTTACGTAAAATAAGAATATGAAGTGTTATTGGAGATTAAAATTTTAATTTACTAGAAGAGTACTCGCTCGTTGATGTGGTTTTAATTCTCAAAAAAGAAATTGAGATTTATATTTATGCACATAAAACCCTTTATAATCGACATTAATACAAAAACAATTGAGATTAATAAACATCAAAACTATATCGAATCAAGTTGACAGAGGTACCTATTTGAGGAAATTAAATAAGTAAAATGAAGATGATAGAAATTTTCCTTTAATTCATTTTTTTAAAAAAAAAATTGCCTATTTCATTATGTTGTGTATGTATTTATATTGATAATTATAACAAACACATCACATTTAACTCAAATCACTAATTGTATAAGTAAATTCATTCGCCTAAATATGACAAATTCATTCGTAGATCAAGTTAATTCACTTCCTACAAATAATAAATACACTCATTAAATCAAATTCATTCATTTACTAAGTCTAAATACACCAAGTATTTCAAAATTTTCATTAATTAAGTTTATTCACCTACTAAATGCATCAAATGTTTCAAAGTGATACGTAAAACAAAATTTTAAAACCACATGTGATAATACAAAAAAAAAAGGATAAAAATATATGTTAATATGATACTCCAAATATAAAATAAGACATATTTCTCGGTCTTTTAAAAATGTCCCGGTGCTGGCAAGCAGTATATGGATTAATTTTCCCGTTTTGGGGGGTTTGTGATATTTTTCTAAATGAATGTTCCATCTATCTTGATTCTTGAGGCGATAAAAAGCAAGTGATCGAGTCTCAAGTGTTGAGGGTTCCGGACTTGTCTAGTATAGTCTGTATCAGTGTTTATCGGGTATTTGCTATTTGAACAAAAAATGACAAAATCTGATAAAATTATCACCAAAAACGACATCGTTTTAAAAAATAAAATAAAATTATAAAACTGAAATTAGACAATGATTTTGCCACCATTTCGTAATTTATCTATCCCCAAATAGTCATTTTCGTAATTTCCTTATCTAATTAGCATTTTCGTGACAAGGGATCACATGGGGCACGTGAATTTGCTGCATAATTGGCCCTCTTGCAGTTCTATTATGATCAATGCTTTTTTATCTGTAAGTCAATAATACTATAAAGCTTGTCACCAAAGGTGTCCCGAGGAGATTCTGACATCACTTTTTTTTGTTTGAATCATTGAAAATCTCATTGTTAAATTATCTCTTTCGGGCTTAAACGGAACAGGTAAAATTTTTGGCTATTTCAGATTCTTACAAGAAACGCATTCTCTGAATTCGAACCCAAAACAATAAGATGAGATGTTAAACCCTACACCTTCAAACCACGTCATTGGAGACTTCTGACATCACTCTTGTTTGGTTGAAACCATTAAATTTGATATAAAAATTTAAAATTGGGATTCTCAAATTCAGAAAAATTTACATTTTTAATACATAAATGACATTCATTCTATTTCAATAACTCGCCTAGAGTCCGATAAAATTTAAGATAATTTAGGGTCGCACCGATCAATCACATTCGTGTATATTCAAAAACACATAAAGATTCATAATCTATGATGTATAATGTAAGTTAATTAATTTCTGTTGATGGTGATTTTATGACAAGGTATTTGAACAGTTCGGCAAGGGCAGAGATGAATTTTCCCCTTTTGGGAAGACGGATGTTCAGAAGGTATGGGTCATTCCTCGGTCGGGCATGGTGTTCGGACCCAGTTTACCGGATCCGGCCGACCAGAGGACACAGCATGATGAGAACTTCAGAGACCGACAACATCAGAGCCGAGACCGACCACATTAGCCCGGTAGCTCGGTTCAGTTCTGTTTCTCCTCATGTACCGTGATGGATGGCTCGGAACTTCCGAGTCAGGTCGAGAGTAGCTTGCGTAGTTCGACAGATCATCTGGCCGACCTCTTGACGACCGACGTGTGATCAGGGTAGATTGGACTTTTCCCTCTGGCATACACCACTGTTTGAGAGCTCTTTACAGGCTGGCATTGTTATTATTGCGTGTGGCAGTGTATAAAATAAGGTGATGTGACAAGCCGTCAGGTGGCAGGTTTGCTTTCGGCGAGACAGTCTTGGGACAGAGAGCCCGTCAATCAGCCGGAGAATCACGTGGATGACGTCATGGAAGTGTGAGATTAGTGTTGTAATTCTCTTAGTATATAAAGGAAAGTTAGTATTATTTGTTAGGGGATAGCAAAAAATGATTAAAAAATGGAGCAGTACTTGTAAAAAGGAACATAGAAAAACAGCTCGGTTTCTCCTGAGAAACTGGTCGGCCGAGCTCGGTTTGGTAATAAAAATCATTCATCACTTTGTGCCCGTGGACGTAGGTTGGATTCGATCCGCCGAACCACGTTAAAACTCTCTTGTCAATTTTTGTGGTTGTTTTGTCTTTTGCTGCATTTGCTTTTGGTCTCCCATAACCAAACAAATTCAAGGTTGAAGGAGGATTGTCTCGGGAGAGTTATCTCGAAACTACCCCTGGGACGAAAATCACCCGTCAACAGTTGGCGCCGTCTGTGAGGAAAGAACAAAAAGCAACTTACGTAGTGAGACGATGGCAGAAGGCGGAAATCATGGGTCGTTGGAGAGTTCAACAACAGAGTGGTTTGGGAGAACTAAAGAAAGGCTAGAGGAAGGAGAAATGGAAAAAGAGGAAGTTGGTCAGAGTGGAAAAATGAAAGGAAACGCCCAAGGAGTTAGGACAACAATAGCTCTCCCATTTGAGTTGTAGAATGAAATATAAAAAATGATGCCAACGATCACCCATTAGGACTAAGCTATAGAATGAAATATAACATCAAAAATGGGTGACGTTTGCCCGCCGCCGGTTGTAGCTGAACAAGTTCCTTCAAAAGAGGGCACGACGCTTGTTCGGCCTGCCAAGTCCTCGGTTTCACGGCCAAGGTAGTGCTCAAGGATCAACCAGGGAACTAGTCGGCCGAGGGCACGAGATCGACATCCGTGAGTACCTCCCTCGATCAGTGCGGTGGCCACCCCGAATGAGAGGAAATGAGAAAGACCTCAGAGGGAACGACAAGAGGCCGCAGGTTCTTGACCGAGCTCCAGAGTTGTTCAGAGATGCTTATGGAGCGTTCGGCACAAAGGGACCCTGTTAGCGCGATCGTGAGTTTTCAGAATCAAGCCCAGACTAGAAGATGTGTCGGGCTGCAAGACAAGAACCAGAAAATCATTTGTAAAAGCCTCTCTTGAAATGACCCGCAAAGAGTTGTAAGAAGGGCAGTAGGTCACTCGAACATGAGTAAGACTTTCTCTTTTGAATTAAAAACTTGTCTATTTTACTTGTTTATTAATTGAATGCGAAAGACATGTTCAATATTCTTGGGATGTGCTCGATGCGAATGGGTGATCGGTCGCTAGGAAAGGCACCAAGCCCGTGGCACGCCAATCACATGTGTCATTATCAAACCCCCGGGTGGAAGTGTTCCAACCTGGCTCCTCTCACCTTTGAGGATCCAGAACGCATCAAGGGATGAAGTACATGTGGGAAAAGCGCGAATCCCTCGTGGCACGCCAAATCCGGGTGTCATTATCAAACCCCCAAGGCCAGAGCATTACTACCTCATGACTCGCATTTTTTAGGAACTACCTCGGGATGGCAAACACGGAGAGGTATTTTCCCCCGTGATTTATATGTCTAACCGAGCTCTTGTACCACCTCGGGATGGCAAACACGGGGAGGTTTTTTCCCCCATGAGTTATCTGCCTAACCGAGCTCCTGTACCACCTCGGGATGACGAACACATGGAGGTTTCTTCCTCCGTGAGTTATCTGCCTAACCACCTCAGATCAGGAGAAGCATAGCATGATGAGGTTTCTACCATCATAGCGTTTGTAGACTCCAGAGCCACCCAACATAAGGAGGTTTCTGCCCTCATGACTTTGGCCGTTCACTGATCCGTAGCCCGGCTAGTCGGGACGCTGAATTGTAAGGTTCATATTTGTGTTTTGGGAAGCACCAGGCATGACACTGCCTCGGGCCTCGGGTCCCTCGAGTTATTATCTTTTTGGGTCTGTGTGGATTATGTGCTAAGTCACCTCCGGTGTACTAACTTTGATCTGTTTCCACCCTTTTTGTTTTTGCTGATGCCCGGCAAGGGGACGTTTGCGCCAGGATCCGTGGAGCCTCAGAGGTTGAAGTTCTTCCCTTGTGATTAAGTCTCATCTGTTCCACCAGCTCGGGGCTGGATTTATTCCGTCGATGCCATTTATTCCACCGGCTCGGGGCTAGATCCATTCCGTTGAGGCCAATTGTTCCACCGGCTCGGGGCTGGATCCGTTCCGCCGAGGCCAATTGTTCCACCGGCTCGGGGCTAGAATCATCCCGCTGAGACCATATGTCCCACCAACTCGGGCTGGATTCGTTCCGCTGTGGCTATATGTTCCACTAACTCGAGGCTGGATTCGTTCCGTCGAGGCTGTTTGTTCCACCAGCCCGGGGCTAGATTTGTTTCGTCGAGGCCGTTTGTTCCACTACCTCGGGGTCGGGTTGTGTCCCACCGAGTGTATCGTCATCGACATGGGGATAAAACATTCCCCTATGGCCGGATTCTTATTGGTACGTGGAGGTAACATTCCCTCGGAGCCAAGTGTTCTGCTAGCTCGGGGTCGGGTTATGTCCCACCAAGTGTATCGTCATCGGTATGGGGACGGAGCATTCCCTCATGGCCGGATTCTTATTGGTCCCGGGAGGTAACATTCCCTCGGAGCCAAGTGTTCTGCTAGCTCGGGGTCGGGTTATGTTCCACCGAGTGGATCGTCATCGGCATGGGGATGAAGCATTCCCCTATGGCCGGATTCTTATTGGTCCGGGGAGGTAATATTCCCTCGGAGCCAAGTTTCTGCTAGCTCGGGGTCAGGTTATGTCTCACCGAGTGAATCGTCATCGGCATGGGGACAGAGCATTCCCCCATGGCCGGATTCTTATTGGTCCGGGGAGGTAACATTCACTCGGAGCCAAGTGTTCTGCTAGCTCGGGGTCGGGTTATATCCCACCGAGTGGATCGGCATGAGGACGAAGCATTCCCCCATGGCCGAATTCTTATTAGTCAATGGAGGTAACATTCCCTCAGAGCCAAGTGTTCTGCTAGCTCGGGTCGGGTTATGTCCCACCGAGTGTATCATCATCGGCACTGGGATAGAGTTTTCCCCTCGTGACCGGATTCGAATTGATCAGGATTAGAAATTTTTCTCACTTTCATATTCGGAAGAGCACTTTATCAAGTTAAAAGCAGAAATCATGTTAAGTATGGAAAACAGGAAATGAAGCATTCAAAGATATATAAGGCAAATGGGAAGTTGTAAATGTTGTCACAAAAATGTGCATAGTTTGTTACACATGGCCCTCTAGGGTCACCCTCATTCATCAGCCCACGCAGGGGCAGCTGGTTCTTCTTGGTTAGCTTCAGATGGCAAGACTTCTGGCATAGACTCGGCATGAGGGATCTCGGTTTCAGCTTGGGAGATATGAGGGGTTTCGACTTCTTCTGTCTCAGGCACTTCGGGGGCGGGGGCAAGAGCCTCAGGTTGTAACTCATCGGGAACCAGAGACATGGGAACGGCAAAGATGTGTTCATGATCCTGGACCTGCTCCGAAAGAAGGGCAAGTAGTTCACAAGCCTCGTCCTCCGAAAGCTCTCATCTGCATAATTGAATGGCAATGTGGACGGGCCTCATGTCCACCTCGGGCATCACCATTGGAATGATTTTGGCGCAGTCACTGACCCCTTCGAGATTGGCGTTCTCCAGCTCACCTTCCAGTTGGGCCTCTCGATTTTTCAGTTCCTCCCGAGCCTGGTCTCTATCTCTGATCACCATTTTGAGCTTAGAGTCCGAGTTTGCAGCCTCCCAACTCAGAAGTTTGGCTCTCTCCTCGGTGGCCTCCATGTTCTTCTTGGCAATGGCAGAGGCGTTGCGGAGGGAATCGTTCAGCGAAATAGCCTTGGCAGTGGCTTGTTTGAATATTTGGATTTCTCCCTCATTTCTGGCCAGCTCGGCCACGGCCAGTTTCAGCTTTTCTTCCTTCCTGGCCAGTTCAGCCTCCCGCTCCGTAATCTGAGTTTGGAGCTGTAGGCACTGCATTTTTACACATAAGTCCCTATGATGAGTCTCATTTTGGAGACACTACCTTTTAAGTCACGGAGGTCACGGAAAACGGACATCGGAATGGGAATTCAGAATAAACAAGGTTCACTGTTTTCGTTGGTGCTGCGTTCGTTACTTCGTTCGAACGTCAGACCGATTGCGGACGTTCGTGCCACGTTCGAGGAGGCGTTCGAACGGTGTCGGTAATTCTGGTTTTGCTGCTAGCCTCACATTAAGCCCAATTCGCCCAAACCTTGGCCCACACGCCCAAGCCCACTTAAAACACATATTTAACACATGGTGAAATCAAAACAAATCTAAAAATCATATACCAAATTAAATAAAATACTTACACAAATTAAAGAAATTGCATGCCTAATTAAAATCAATCAACAAACTAAATGCCTAATCTAAACCAATCAAATATAATCATACCAAGTTAAAATCAATCAACCAATATATTATTCCCAAACTTAAAATATTGTATGCCTAATCAACATAAACTAAATATTCAACCTTCCCTATCTAGCCAAGATTTGTCCCCCCCTCAATCTTTGACTTCCCTTATCCAAGCCAATCAAATCCCTTCCTTGTCAAGCCTAACCCTTTGCCTATAAAAAGAACCCTTCACCAACCTTCTCAAGGCTGGCTAGCTCATAGACACAACTCTCCCTCACTCTCTATAACAAAAGATCACAAACCAAAGAACCATCATCGCATTGACCAAAACACATCCCGAACAACCCCTTCACCTCACGAAAAACACATCCCAAACAGCCCTAAAACACGCATACAGCAGCCCCAAACACACACATAAAACAGCCCCCGAACCACACCATAACACCACCGAAAATAACACCCAAAACAGTAGCCAAAACATCCCAAAAACAGTAACTAAAATACAGTAGCGAAACAGTAGCAGCGGCAGCGAATCGGAGTCAAAACAGCAGCAAAAGACGGAGGATGACGACCCAAAACAGTAAGACAACGAACGAGAGCAGTGAACCAGTGAACCGGAAGAGTTGCGGAGCTTTACCCCTTCCGATCTTCGTGAAACGCGAGTCCGAGAGACGACTTAAAAGGTTAGACCTGATGGCACTTTTTCATTAGTTTCTATCCGTTTCTTTTGTTATTGAATTTTATTCGCATGAGAGTCGTTTATGGATGCATGTTGTGGCTTGAATGAAATGGAAGAGTGTCGTCTCTTGTGGTATATAGGATGGAAACCCAGACGTAAATTCCGTAGCCGAATCCGAATGGACGGTAGTGCGGTCTGTACTTGGGACACAACTCCACGTACCACTTGAGTAAAGGGCACCTTCTCTTGTTTTGTGTTGCTTTGGTTTATCTATTTCTTGTTATTTAAATTCTGCATGTCGCCTATTGGTGTATGATATAATCGAGTGCATGGGCTCAGTAAGTGCGATGAAAGGTCCCCTAATCGGAAGGGTTAAAATCCTTCACCACGATGCTTTGCCGCACCGATTGATGTGTGTTCGGTTGAATGCGAGATACGTTCAATCGGACACATTACGTTTAATATTGTTGCTTATTTATACATGGTTTAATCGAACGCATGGGCTTAGTAAGTGGAATGAAAGATCCCCTATGGGGAGGGGTTAAAGCCCTTTACCACGATGTTTTGCCGCGCCGGTTGATGTGTGTTCGGTTGGATGCAAGACACGTTCAATCGGACATACTTAGTTGAATATGATTGTCTTTATGTTTGTATGCATGATGTGATATAACGCGCATGAGCTTAGTATGTTGGTCTAAATGTCCTCTCTTTGAGAGATCAAGAGCCCCCCAAAAGGCCACCTTTACGGAAGTACTTCGCCGCGCCCCCTTTATTTTGTTGTTTATGTATTGTGTCCCATTTCATGCATCAGGTCTGTTCCCATTCGAACGCGTTTACGAACGCAACTCGAACGCGCATGCATTTTGCCTTATCATGCATCAGGTCTCATTTTCGTCGAACGCGTTATCGAGCATTCTATTTCATTTACGTTCGAACGCGTTATCAAACGCCATACGAATGCGAGCATTCTGTTTCATTTCCGTTCGAACGCGTTATCAAACGCCATACGAACGCGAGCATTCTGTTTCATTTCCGTTCGAACGCGTTATCAAACGCCACACGAACGCGAACCTTCTATTTACCGTTCGAACGCGTTTACGAACGCTACACAAACGCGCACATACTGAACTGAGTATGTCTTACCATATTCATGCATAATTGCCTCTTGGTTGATCTTTCTTGTGTTATATAGCCAACCATATTATTTGTATCCCTGCATTTATCCATTCTATGTGTTCTTGGGATTGTATTCAAGCATGATTAGGCTGTCAGCATGTTGTTTGGTTAATAGGTTCATGAGATAGTACTCAAGCATGATTAGGTTGTCCTTAGTTTTCCATACCATAGGATTGAAATATGTTCATGAAATTGCCATGTGATGTTGCATGTTGTGATGAACTTGTTGATGCATTCATATGAATTTAGAAGCATGATACTCTTGGAAATAAGTGTTACTTAAGCTTAATTAAATTATTATATAAATCCTTTCATTACAAGTGACATGAGTAAGGGACCATTCCGAACCCAACGGTTTGAGGTCTTCCCTTGCGAGGGGTGAGTGCGGCCTTAAATCTTTGCCGGTTCACACCGGGTGGGGTGGCGACTCATATTATTTAGTACTTCCCAACTAGTGCCGCGAGCCTAGAAACGGCGTTGACCAGGTTCTGTTTGTCCACAGTCTGGCGACTCCACTGGGGATAGAGAATGGCCCGAATATTGTCTTGTAATGTTTGGATTTATGTTTTAATTGACAATGTCTATAGTGAATAAAGTGGGGGTTTAATCAAGGGAACTTTGAGGCTAGGTAATGGTTGGTGTCTTCCTTCACTCACTACCTTTCTAGAAGGAAAAGTTGTGAGGACACCTATATGACCATCTACTCATAGCCTTTTGTGATGGACTAATTTGGAGGACTCGTTGTTTATTCCTGACACCAAGCGATAAGAGCCTAAGAGGCTTTGGGTATTTAAGTGAGCCTCGCTCCACCTTCCCTCTGGGGAATCTACAACGGGAAATCCATTTGACAGTCCGTCACACACCATAGCTCATTGGCACGTACCTTAGTGTATAAAAAAGGATACGCTCACTTGGTCGCTTGAACCTTGAGTGGGGAGACCTAGTTGTGGGCTATCCTTCGCCGGTGTGAGAGCCTTTGTCCATACTCTTGCAAATCCACCCATAGACCGGTTTGTATGGTTAAAGTAACAATTATTTCCTTGAGAATGTGCTTATGGACCATCCTCATTTGGATGCAGTTGGACTATTGTCAGAAATGCGGGCTTGCTGGGCCATTTAAACTGGGGCAAGTTCGTACCGTTATGACTATTAGGCCCAAGGCTTCTGAAATATGATGGGCCATTATGTAAAAATTATTACGTTATGTTTGCATTATCGCCCTTCTATGCTTGTGTTGGGAACATCATCGTTTGGATCCATTTGGACCATTTGTCATGGGATATGGACTTGTTGGGCAATTTAAACTGGGACAAGAATGTATTCCATGAATATTGGGCCAAAGGCATCTAAGTGTTGATGGGCCACCTTGTGCTTGTGTTCGGAGTATTTTCATTTGGATTTAGTTGGGCTCCTTGCCGTAAGATATGAACTCGTTGGGCCATTTAAACTGGGACGTGTTCACTCTTATGACAGTCAGCCCAAAAGCTTCTAAAATGATAATGGGCGACTTTTTTGAAAATTTTATTGACTTAGTATGATTTATATGTTATATGCC
>SKCR01043851.1:0-40511 GCA_019454045.1 Zanthoxylum bungeanum
GACCCATTTTGTGCCCTTTTTTTTGTCTTTCATGCATCAAAACACATCAAGAATTAATCCAATGAACATGAAACTTTATATGCATCATTACACATCCAAATACACAACATATGAAAAACCCCCAAATTTGGAATTGGTCTGAACCCTAATTTTTCAATTTCTTCAATTGGACAAATTAGACCAAATTGGTTAAATCAACTACTTCAATCATGTTTCTTCCATCCAATCAAGTCTCAACACAATGAAACAACTCAAGATCAAATCTAGGTCATCTAAGAGTGGGTCCACAACTCTAGATTAGCAACATGTTTCCAAAACCTTAAAAGAAAGCTTATAACTACAATAGTCACAACAACCTTCCTTCATCATACATGCACAACACTTCCATCAAAACTTCCATCATCAAAAACACAAGGATAAAGAAAGAAATAACCTAAGAACATCATATGTTAAAGCCTAGATCCTAAGGAACATTTTCCTTTCTAATAGCAAGTTGGAAAAACTCACTAAAATCCAAGCTTTCTTTGATTTCTTCTTTCTTTCTCACAAGCTTCCTTTGCTTCCATTAATGGAGTTTTCTTTGAAATGTATTAGGTTAACTTCCAATGAAATGAAAACAATATATACTTGCATTAGAAAGGCCTTGGCCGAATTTGACAAAGGCATATACAAGAAATATTAATTTCACTCATTTGAATTTCATTTGTTCAACTTGATCAAATATCTAAAACAACTTTAAAGATATTTAATTAAGTCAACAAAGGCAACTTAAGAAAATATAACTCTTATATTTATAAGTGTATGGCCGAAAATATCAAATAATAAAGGAAATGGATATTTCAATTTAACAATTAAAACAAATATCCAAGGAAGTCAAATTCAATTTGACAACCTTTTCCTTTAATGTAAAGTCAAACATTTACACTTATAATCATTTCCTACTTTATCATTTGGTGATATATTATATTTTAATTATATTAATCATTTAACAATTAAATAATTAAATAATTAATTAAATACAAATATATCAAATATATGTATTATATTTACTTTAAATATCTCAAATACATATATTGATGATATATGTCAAATACCTTTATTTGACTATTTATTAATGTGTATTTAATAATATCATATATTAAATACAATACACATTATTAGGAAATACGGTTCGGCCCGTTCGCATGTATTTTTCGTTTAACGATTAAACGATTTATAAATAATCATCATTATTCATAAATGTTGCTCTAGTGCTCCTACGAGTATGTTTCATATTGAGACTCTCTAGATTCAGGTATATCCGTCATGAAATCCAATTTCATGTCCATAATCTATCCACCCGTAGATTATGACGATCACGGATAAACTAGCTGAATCATACAGGTCGAGGTCATTGCATACGTATAATCCCTCCGTCACAGGTATCCAGATAATCCCAGAGATATAGAAGTGAACGTCAAATCTCTATAGGTATTATCTCGTCGACGTATCTATTAGCAATCTCTAAATAACATTCGGAACTTACTTCCGAAGTATACTGTGGCCACAGATTTAACAGACTGCTAATAATATATGGACTACCTATGCTCTGTACACAGAACTGACGGATCCTATCTTGACACACACAGGATATCCTGAGGATCGATCCACACCCAACGAACAGGCGGAGGTCTGATCTAAATAGATCGGTGACGTGACTGCCATCTAAGTGTGGAGGATGTCTCATACATCCACAGTGGTGTCTCAAGTCGAAGGACCACTATGCTACTCAACCCGAGAAGATTCTTATTGACGTTGGCATACCATCCATTAAGAATCTTCGGTGAGCCGTTCAGTGTTTATCCACTATAAATACCTACACGTCTATACGAGTCTCCATAGACTCATGGTTCATTGGGATAAACCATCAGACCAAGTCTCGATATACGACATGTACTGGTCTCAACGGATTTGACTAACCGACCCGTGTTAGCAAATCTTGACCAGGAACTATGTTTGATAATATTCATATAGCAGTTACATTTCCCAATGTCAATTACAAACTAACTTTGTAACTGTGTACTGCATTATATATTATCGGGCCTTTGTATAATATATACATATCACTAAACCACATTTAGTTTCAATCTAATCGTAATCAGATCGAATACGTATATAAGAACAAGAGGTGCAACCATAAATAAGTAATATTATGGAATAAGGGGATGTTCGTATTCATGAATCAGACATAAATACGGCCCGGATTGGCGCTCTGAGCACCAACCCCAACACAAGGAAGATCGTGGGCTATTGAGTCTAAGGCTGAAACCTAAAATCCCTATGTCTAGTTCATTTTAGATTTACCAGATCAATTTTATTAATGGCCAATTAATGAAAAAGCATTAAGTTTAAGACTCAATAAATAAATCTTTATATTACCCAAGCTATAATCTAACCCTTATAAAACGGTGATATTAGATTTCATCACAACCCCAGATAACTAATTTAGTTACAACACATAACTAGGGCTAGTAAAAACTTGAAAATAAAAGACATAAAGTAAAAATGCGGTAAAGTAAATACTGAAAAGTAAAGAAAAGAAAGTGCGAAAGTGAAAATTAATTACTGAAAACTAAAAATAAACAAACTAGATACAATCTTTTTATTTTTTCATTAAGGATTTCAAAGAAGAAAGTATGAATTTTACAAATGAAATGGCTTGGTATTTATAGGCAAAATTTTGCCACAATCAAATCATCAATCAATTTCTCCACCAAATCCATTATTAATTTCTCCACTAATTACTCCAACAAATCCATAATTGCTCCACTAATTGCTTATCTTGTTTGGTGGTGATTTGATAATTTTTATTAATTATTTATTAATTAATATTTTGCTTTGAAAATGATTGATAATGACTTTTAATAATTACACTCCACACACTTCTGGATGGTTCATCAATTTCGGTCATGATATCATCAGAATTTGAAAATATATTCTCTTTCAAAGTTGTAGATCTTTGAGTCTTCTTTAATCTGGAACTTGAATCAGCTCAATCCGATATCTGAGTAAACAGTTATGCCTAAAATACGACAGATGCGCAAAACTGGAATTTCCAAAACTGCACTTCGTCAAAAACGCCCTTTCAAGTTTCCAATCTCCAAAATTAATATATCAAGTCCAATAATTGCCCTTATTTGATCCACATTTCGTCCTAAATGATTTCATTGAGTCCCGATATTATTTTATCTGCAAAATAAAATAAAACATATCAAAACGTTCATCAAACCCGAGAAACTAAACAAAATATTAAGTAAAAGGGGCGGTAAATATTGATATATTTTCCGCTCATCACACCCCCAAACCTAACATTTTGCTAGTCCTCGAGCAAAACAACAAAATAAAATTAAAATTAAACTAAGCCACTTTCGTAGGGATCACAGTTGCATTTAGCGTATGCAACAAGCCTTTAAACCCCTAGGTGTCCCTAGTGGACGAGTTGTAGTCTCGTGAGGGTTTACAGCAACGATACCCACAAACGTTTTACAAAAGTAAAAAGTTAGTTAAAACTAATGCACACAAAAGCAAAAAGACAAGAGAAAAGAGAATAAAGAAGTTAGTGACTAATCAAGTGAAACTTCTACTACAAGTTACTAGTTGTTTTGTTTCTTTCTAAACTACCGAATAAGTAAATTCTCCGATTATATTTACCATTCTCCATATACACAGCCAGCAAAATATTAATCAACTCATTTTTGCCCACAACAGTCACAAGTGCAATTGATAAGAGAATAATATTTTTGTCCTAAGGTTCTATTAGATTTCACACCTTTTTATAGTAATGGAGTAAAAAAAATTTTTTTTTCTGATTTTTCTCATTTTTTTCTTTCTTTTTTTTTTCTATTTTTTTTTATATACAATATCTTCTGTCTATGTAGCGAGCTTTGGGTCGGTGGCTCCCAAACCAGTTGGCTTTAGGGCACCAGGTGTTAAGACACCCCTACGGACTTAATTACCCAGACATTAGATATAAATATTTTTGCAACATCCTTGATCCATGTAGCGAGCTTTGGGCCAGTGACTCCCAAACCAGTTGGTTTTAGGGCACTGGGTGTTAAGATACCCTTACAGACTTAATAACTCGGATATCAGACGTTTTTTTTTTTTTTTTTTTTTTTTTTTTTTTTTTTTTTACTCCATCACTTTTTTGAGATGCTTCCTCCAATTAAACTATAGCACTGAATATTACAAAATTTTCAATTTTAGCTCATGACCGTGTGTTACCATGTATGTTGATAATACCTGCCAACGGAGCATATGAAGATCCATTTTAGTCAGATTTATGGAGAATTCACAAATTAAATAATTCAAAAGGAAATAAACAAAAATTAACTTGTTTCGAAATAAGTTTGAGATACGTCTCAGGAGTGGAAATTCCTTACTCGGCTATCTCTTACCAATTTCACCTTTTTAGTCAAAATAAAAACACAAAAATGCAAAATATTTTTGTAATTTTTGAAAAGTTTTCAATCTTTTTGTATTTTTCGAAAAATTTTGAACTAAAAATAAAAACAACATACAACTAAAAACAAGATATTAATCAGCTAATTCCCTCCCCCAAACCTAAATGAGACATTGTCCCCAATGTCTTAAATAGTAGAAGAAGAGTTTAGACGATAATACCTGGTTAATTGAAATTCTACAGGAATTTAAAGGTTAAGATCTAGATTAATCCGACGCCTCTTACCATGATCGTCCTCGGACCAATTTATCTTTGAAAGGATAGGGTCAACTTGAGGTTCATAGGCTATGAGTTGGTCTATTAGATCTGGAGCAGTTCTGGTAGTAAAGAAGAGTTCTTTCAAAGGTTTTGACACGAACCCATTTCTCCGAGCATCATCAAGAAACACACAAAGAAAATCATAAAATCCATCAACGTTGAGCAGTCCAAGCGGTTTCTGGTGTATGTTCAGGTTCGCCCAAGATAGTACAATAAAAATTTCTTCCAATGTACCCAAGCCACCTGGCAAAGCAATAAAAGCATCAGCACGGTTAATCATTTCTACCAGTCGTTCAGACATACCTGGCACGATCAGTTCCTCTCCGTTTGATGATCCAATAAGATTTGCCTCTGCCAAGGGTTTTGGGATGATTCCCAAAACATGACTGCCTCCTTCCTGTACGGCCTTTGAAACGATCCCCATAAGTCCAAGATTTCCTCCGCCATATATTAAGTGCATATTCCTTGCAGCTAAGACTCGACCCAATTCTTGTGCTGCTTCTATGTATTGTGGCTTAGTACCAACACTACTACCGCAAAACACGCAGATGTTTTCAACTCGTCTTCTTGAAGTGGCTTCCATATTTTTTTTTGTATTTCTTTTTCAACTCTGGATGCCTTCAAAAGTGCAATGACGGGCTGAATTTATAGTACCTGAAAAAGGGTGAGTAATAATAGCACAAGTATCTTCCAGAGGACGATTAGTAGCGAAATAATATCGTGATAGTAAAAAAGGTCTGGATCATGTCGGAGAAAATAAAAGAAAACAACAAAACAAATCACAATTATTAAGAAAAGACAAAGAGATATAATATTTACAAGAAAAGTAATGGCTTGATTGACGTCTATGCGTCAGGGACAAGCTTCCCAACCAATTTTCTTATAAATTGGCAAACAGGGTCTTTTTGAGTCAGATTCCCGAGACTTAATTGTTGTCTTTCTTTTTGGAATTATGTATGTAATTGGCGAATGGCTATATGAACATATCCACTGGGATGCGTCTCAAGAGTCGAAGATAGATCATCTAAAGACTCCTTACTCAAGCCATCCCTAATGAATTTAATTTTGTCTTCTCGATTATCAGACACCATTCCTAAAGAACGACAACGAGTATTACAATTCCAACGTGCACATTTGAAACAAACACCCATTTGCTTAGCTCTACGTTTCTTTGCATAGGTGCTTCTTCCAAATCCAGGTAAATAAGAATTACAAGACTCAGAATACTCACCTGCTAAACGAATTCGTGCTTCGATTACCCAACAAATATCAGTAGGAATACCTTTGTTCATCAATAGTCTCATCCGTTCCAAGCGAGCTTTGTAAACTTTCATCAGAGATTTTTGAGGGAGAGAAGGAAATTGCTTGTGAAGATTTACGAGAGCTTCTTCCATCTTAATCTGCAAAAACTAAACACACAAAATTAAATCACACAAAATCACAATATATACACAAATTGCATGGGTTGCCTCCCTGCGAGCGCTAAGTTTAAAGTCGTCAGCCAGACTTGGCTTCTCGAACGTTAAGCTGGATCTGAAAGTGTAACACTTTCTTTTTGTCGCTCAAATGATTCTCCCCAGTAGTGCTTGACACGCTTGTTTTTAACCTTGAAAGTTTTGTTAGCGTCAGGATCATGTATCTCAACGGCTCTATTTGGTAAAACTTTGGTGATCACAAATGGACCTGACCACCGTGATTTTGGCTTCCATGGGAAGAATTTCACCCTTGATTTGTTTAACAGTACCGTCTGCCCTGGTTCCAGTTGTATGCGCACTAACTTCTCATCTGTCTCTTCTTGCCCTTTTCTTTGTACAATTTGGCATCCTCAAAAGGCTGATTGTGAAATTCCTCAAATTCGTTGAGTTGGTGGAACTTTTTCTCTTCTGTTGCTTGTAGTGCAAGAATTGGCTCTTCAGTACAAAAGACGCTTTATCTTTAGGCTCCACAGGCAATTGACATGTTTTAAGTTTGTCAGTAGAACTTTGCATTGCATTGGAGTTCTGAATGGTACTGTGTATCACATCGAGTCTGAAACATTCCTCCTTCTTTTCATCATCTGGGAAATTCATGGCCTTGAAAACATTGAATGTTACTTCTTGGTCCTGTACCCTCATGGTTAATTCTCTTTTTGTACATCAATAATGGTTCGACCTGTAGCCAAGAATGGTCTCCCAAGGATGATTGGCATCTGCGTCTTCCTCCATATCAAGGACAATAAAATCTGCTGGGAAAATGAATTTGTCAACCTTGACCAGTACATCCTCAACTACGCCTCTTGGAAATACGAGCGTTCTATCAGTAAGTTGCAGTGAGACTGAAGTTGGCATTGTTTCTCCAATCTGTAATTTCCTGAAAATAGAAAAAGGCATCAAGTTAACACTTGCACCTAAATCACACAAAGCCTTACCAAAGTCATGTTCTCCTATGACGCAATGAACAGTGAAACTGCCAGGATCTTTCAACTTTGGGGGAAGTTTCCTCTGAATGATAGCGCTGCATTCTTCTGTTAATGCTACTGTCTCGTAATCTCCCAATCTCTGTTTTCGTGAAAGAATATCTTTCATGAATTTGGCATAGGTGGGCATTTGTTCCAACGCTTCTGCAAATGGAATGTTGATATGCAGCTTTTTGAAGATCTCCAGGAACCGAGAAAACTGCTTGTCCAATTTGCTCTTCTGAAGACGTTGAGGAAAAGGTGGAGGTGGAGTGATCTGTTCTTTTTCCTTTGCTTCTTTTTCCTCCATCTGTTGCTTTGTTTCTTTTGGAACTTCCTCAGCAGTTGTTTTGGCTCCAACATCTTTGTTGATTTCAGTACCGCTTTTTAACATGATGGCATGACATTGTTCATTCCCCATGTTTCTTGGATTTGGCTCAGTGTTGCTAGGAAGGGTACCTGGCGGTCTGTAACTCTGAGCATTGGCCAGTTATCCCATTTGATTCTCCAGTGCTTTAATAGAAGCAGATTGACTTTGAATTAATGCTGCTTGGGATTGAAACATAGCATCATATCTTGCTGCTTGAGAGTCGTGTTTTGCTTCTAACTTTTTCAAGTGGGTCAATACTTCTGTTATTCCTGGTTCATTTGCCTGCTCCTGGCTTTTGTTATGTTGCTGGAATTCAGGTGGTGGATAGTTTTGCTGTTGGCCTGAATTGTTGCTCCATGAAAAATTGGGATGATTCCTCCACCCTAGGTTGTAGGTGTTGGAATATGGATTGTTCCCCTGCCTGTTGAAATTGTTGACAAAATTCACTGTTTCTTCAAGTTGGTTCGACTCTGGTGTTCCTCCATATGGTGAACTTGTGGATCCAGTGGTAAGAGTTTCCATGAATTTTCATATCTGATCTAGCTTGGCATTCAGTGCTGTGTTGGCTCCAACTTCATAAATTCCTGCGATTCTTTGGATCATGCTCCTTTCTGTTGGCCACAAAGAATTATTGTTGGCCATTTCTTTAATTAAATCCCAAGCCTGATCTTCTCCTTTTGCCATTAGTGCTCCTCCAGCAGCAGCATCGATTGTGGTTCTCATTATTCCAGAAAGTCCATTGTAGAAGGTCTGAACTTGTAGCCACTTTGGAATCTCATGGTGAGGACATTTCCGGAGTAAATCTTTGTACCTTTCCCAAGCTTCGCAGAGGGATTCTGAATCTTGTTGTACAAAAGATGTGATGTCATTCCTCAATTTTCCGGTTCTGGCTGGTGGAAAGTACTTTGCAAGAAATTTGGTGGCTAAAGTGTTCCAAGTTGTGATAGAACCTGCTGGTAGTGAATGTAGCCAAGCTTTAGCTCTGTCCTTCAGGGAATATGGAAAAACTCGCAGTCTCATTGCTTCTTCTGATGCTCTGTTGTAGTTAAAAGTGCCGCAAACTTCCAGGAAGTTGCTGATGTGGGAATTAGGATCTTCAGTTGCATTCCCCCCGAACTGAACTGAGTGCTGAATCATCTGAATGCATGTTTTGATGTCACACGCATTTGCATGTAAGGGAGGAAGTACAATACAGGAAATGAGTCTGTCAACCACCGGAATGGTTCTGTCTCGAATGGGAATTGGTGGTGCAACGTTCAAAGGTTCAGGTTCCATGTTGACTAAAGCTTCTTGGCCTTCTCGCATTTCCCTTCTCAACTGTCTGATGGTTCTTTCAATTTCTGGGTCAAGCGGTCGGAGTTCAAAGCTTCCGGTTCGTCTCATGTAGTTTCTGAGAACCTGAAACACAAGAAAACAAAAACAATAAGTAAAAAGAAATTAGATACAAGTAACGTATCTAACCCCTAAACTAATAGTAAAAGATAAATAAGTCCCCGGCAACGGCGCCAAAAACTTGACCGGCGTAAACACACACGTATAACGCAAGCGCACGTATCGTTCAAGTAGTATAAAAATATCGATCCCACGAGGACTTAATATCTAATCTATTAATTTTATGAGGTCAAATGATTACTAGTATCTAACAGGTTGTTTGATTGATTTGAAATGGTGACGATTCTAAATTTAAAAACAAGTAAATAACATTGTTCGAAAGTTGATTTTAAGAAAATTTAATATTAAAAACTATCTAGGGTTGTGATTTCTTCCAATATCATTTTAAAGATGAAGTGGTTATCTTAAAGTTGGGTAATATATTGATTTATTAACCTGGAACACTAAATTATGTGTAAGCCTCTGTCGATGGTCAAACACAAATACCCAGTTTAACCCAATTGAATCATATGTCTATGTCAACCAAATTATTTGGATTCATTAAGTTTAAGTTCCAATTATGGCTACCCCCGCCCGACAGGTATATTCCTATCCTGTAAGGAAATCTATTAAAGGGTTATCTATCCTCAAGGAAGATCGTGGGCTATTGAGTCTAAGGCTGAAACCTAAAATCCATATGTCTAGTTCATTTTAGATTTACCAGATCAATTTTATTAATGGCCAATTAATGAAAAAGCATTAAGTTTAAGACTCAATAAATAAATCTTTATATTACCCAAGCTATAATCTAACCCTTATAAAACGATGATATTAGATTTCATCACAACCCCAGATAACTAATTTAGTTACAACACATAACTAGGGCTAGTAAAAACTTGAAAATAAAAGACATAAAGTAAAAATGCGGTAAAGTAAATACTGAAAAGTAAAGAAAAGAAAGTGCGAAAGTGAAAATTAATTACTGAAAACTAAAAATAAACAAACTAGATACAATCTTTTTATTTTTTCATTAAGGATTTCAAAGAAGAAAGTATGAATTTTACAAATGAAATGGCTTGGTATTTATAGGCAAAATTTTGCCACAATCAAATCATCAATCAATTTCTCCACCAAATCCATTATTAATTTCTCCACTAATTACTCCACCAAATCCATAATTGCTCCACTAATTGCTTATCTTGTTTGGTGGTGATTTGATAATTTTTATTAATTATTTATTAATTAATATTTTGCTTTGAAAATGATTGATAATGACTTTTAATAATTACACTCCACACACTTCTGGATGGTTCATCAATTTCGGTCATGATATCATCAGAATTTGAAAATATGTTCTCTTTCAAAGTTGTAGATCTTTGAGTCTTCTTTAATCTGGAACTTGAATCAGCTCAATCCAATATCTGAGTAAACAGTTATGCCCAAAATACGACAGATGCGCAAAACTGGAATTTCCAAAACTGCACTTCGTCAAAAACGCCCTTTCAAGTTTCCAATCTCCAAAATTAATATATCAAGTCCAATAATTGCCCTTATTTGATCCACATTTCGTCCTAAATGATTTCATTGAGTCCCGATATTATTTTATCTGCAAAATAAAATAAAACATATCAAAACGTTCATCAAACCCGAGAAACTAAACAAAATATTAAGTAAAATGGGCGGTAAATATTGATATATTTTCCGCTCATCATCCTCAAAGTTGAAATCAGGAAAAACATGCTGGAATACTGCCATATCTTCCCAAGTGCTATCCTCAACAGGTAAATTATGCCACTGAAACATGGAAGACGTTATGGATTCTGATGGTGGCTGGCAATTGTAAACTGTAAGCTACTGAGCCAATGCATTTGGTGATTGTTGAAGTGAAGTTGCTGGTTGCCAGCATGCAGAAGAGGCAGAAGAAGCCAAATGAGCCGAAAGTTTGAAAGCAACGTTCTCCAGCTTGCAACAAGCGTGTTGCCAACTTGCCAAACCGCGTGTTACTGTAGCACGCGGTTTGAGCAATATATAAGGAGCCCCAAACCATTGTTATTAGCATCCCAAGATCCAGAGAGTAAACACAGAGAGTTGAGAGTGTATTTTGAGAGTTTTTTGTAAAGTTTCGTGTAAGCTTTGTAATTCTTTATTTGTGATATAAAGAAGAGTTTTCTCTCATTTCTCCTCTATTATTGTGTGTTTAATCACAATAAGTGGTATCAGAGCTAAGGTTACTCGGAGGGATCCCGAAACTCAGAAACAGAGGTTCGGTTCGGAAAGTCGGTTCCGACGAAAGTTGTCGAAAATCGATTTTGAGCATACCATCAGACGTTTCACGGCGAGACGAGCACGGTGGTATTTTCCGGCGATCGAACGGAGGTCCCAGTCAGCCGCACGCGCCGCACGCGCCAACCAGAGACTGCCCCACGCTCGCCGACGCGCTACACGCGCAGACCAAGGAAGAAGACGAGACACGTAGGCGCCACGTCAGCGCTGAGTCAGCGCCACGTCAGCAGACCCGCCCAGTCAGCGACACGTCAGCGGTGCCTGGTAAATTTCAGGTAGGTCCTTGAATTTTCTGGAAATTACAATTTAGCCCCTATATTTTCAGAAATTTTCAATTTAGTCCCTGAACTTTTGGAAATTGCATATTAGTCCCTGAAGTTTTCCGTAATTTCACTTTGGCCCCTGAACTTTTGGAAATTGCACTTTGACCCCTGTAATTTCTGAAATTTGCAAATTGGTCCCTGTGTCGGATTTTGACAAAGGAAGTGTCATTTCCACCATTTTCGACCATTCCGGACGCAACGGTGAGGTCCGTTTTTTGAAATTCTGCTTAGAATTTTTATGATGGAGGGGAGTAATGGAAAAATGATTTTGTTAACCAGTACAAACTATTTCACATGGAGAGGAAGGATGAAAGACCTTCTGTATGTGAAGGACTATGATGGATCGGTGTTTCTGGAGCAGAAACCAGAAGGAATGACCGATGGAAAGTGGGCTAATCTTCACCAGAAAACATGCAGTACTATTCGTCAGTGGATCGACGACAATATCGTAAACCATGTCAGTGAAGAGATAAATGCACGTGTCTTATGGAGAAAGCTGGAGGAGCTTTTCCGAGCAAAGACTGGAAACAACAAGATGTACTACATCAAGAAGATGATGGGTTTGAAATACCAGGAGGGTACAGCTGTGGCGGACCATATCAACGATTTCCTCGGAACAATGAAAGAATTGTCTGGATTGGGCATAGACTTCGGTGATGAGGTAAATGGCTTAATACTCCTTAATACGTTACCAGAATCTTGGGAAACGTTCAGATCTACGGTGATAAATTCAGCCGCAGATGGGAAAGTCACTATGGAGATGGCAAAGACCAGGATCTTCGAGGAAGAAAAGAGGACGAGAATGCAGGAGTCAGCATCAACCTCAACCTCAGAAGCTCTAGTGACAGAGAAGAACACCAGAAGGGGGAGGAGTAAAAGACGAGGCCCAGGTAGACCAGACAAGAACCGAGGTAAATCCAAAACTAGAGATATTGAGTGCTATTATTGTAAAAAGAAACGCCATATAAAAAGGGACTGTTACAAACTGAAGAACGAGCAGTCCAGGAGAGATGGCGACTCTAATCAAGAAAGAGTTGCCACTACCACCGAAAAGACCTCCAAAGAATTTCATATTATATATGAAGAAGATGTTGTAAATCTTGCCAGCCACGAGACCAGTTGGGTGATAGATAGTGGCGCATCCATATACACCACATCTCGCAGAGACTTCTTTTCATCTTACACACTAGGGGACTACGGTGCTGTAAGGATGGGGAATGACGGACAGTCCAAAGCCGTCGGTATTGGAGACATCTGCCTTGAAACAGAGAACGGGACAAGGCTAGTGTTGAAAGGAGTCAAGCACATCTCAGACATCCGGTTAAACCTAATCTCAACAGGCAAGCTGGATGATGAAGGTTTCTGCAGCACCTTTAGTGACGGATGCTGGAAGCTCACTAAATGATCAATGGTGGTGGCACGAGGTAAGAAAGACTCAACCCTGTATTTGATGCATGCTAAGCTTTCCAATAGTAGCATAAATACAGTCAACAGCAATGAGGCAGCCGAGCTATGGCATAAAAAGCTCGGTCACATGAGCCAAACAGGGATGGAGATACTACGCAGGCGGAATGTTCTTCCGGAATTGAAGAACTCACACTTACGGAAGTGTGAACACTGCATGGCTGGAAAGCAGAACAGAGTATCCTTCCAGAGCTCCCCGCCTCAACGGAAACCGGAGGTACTAGATCTCATACACTCAGATGTATGTGGTCCGATGCAGACACGAACACTTGGTGGGTCACTGTATTATGTGACATTCATTGATGATCATTCAAGGAAGATCTGGGCATACACCTTGAAGAGAAAAGATCAAGTGTTGGGAGTGTTCAAGGAGTTTCACGCCCTGGTGGAGAGAGAGAAACCGACAAGAAACTCAAATGCATCAGAACAGACAACGGTGGAGAATACAGAGGTCCGTTTGATCAATACTGCAAGACGCAAGGAATCAGACATCAAACGACACCTCCGAAGACACCTCAGCTGAATGGCCTAGCTGAGAGGATGAACAGAACCTTGTGCGAGAGGATCAGAAGCTTGCTGTCACAAGCCAAGCTGCCGAAGACATTCTGGGGGGAGGCACTCATCACAGCAGTACATGTTTTGAACATGTCCCCAGCGGTCACACTGAGAGGTAATGTTCCTAACCAAGCCTGTACATGTAAAGAAGTGTCTTATGAACACTTGCATGTCTTTGGGTGCAAAGCTTATGTACACATCCCAAAGGACGAGAGATCCAAGCTTGATGCAAAGACGCGACAATGTGTCTTTATTGGCTATGGTCAGGATGATTTCGGCTACAAATTCTATGATCCTGTGGAGAAGAAGATTGTCAGAAGCCGAGATGTTGTCTTTGTTGAAGACCAGACCATAAAAGATATCAGAAAGGAATTGAAGACAATGCCCCAGCAATACAGAAATGTGAATCCAGAACCTCATACACCGGTGCCAGTACGAGTTGAAGATGAGGTTCCCAGACAGGAGGGTACATGTGATGAAGCTCCCAGCCGAGAGATGATGATCATGATCAACCACCAGTACCAGAAGTTCCACCAACAGTTCCACAGAGAAGGTCTGACAGAGAGAGGCGACCTTCAACCAAATACTCTGCATATGAGTATGTGCTGCTTACTGACGGGGGAGAACCCGAGAGCTACCAGGAGGCTGTGGAAACAGATGACAAAGAAAAGTGGGAGGAAGCCATGCAAGATGAGATGAAATCTTTGCATGACAATCACACTTTTGAGTTGGTGAAATTGCCAAGAGGCAAAAGGGCTTTGAAGAACAAATGGGTGTACAGAGTGAAGCAACATGAGCATACTTCACAACCCTGGTACAAAGCCAGACTAGTTGTCAAGGGATTCAATCAGAGGAAAGGCATTGACTTTGATGAAATCTTCTCTCCAGTTGTGAAGATGTCATCCATCAGAGTGGTACTCAGCTTAGCAGCAAGCCTCGACCTGGAAGTTGAGCAGATGGATGTCAAGACCGCATTTCTTCACGGAGATCTGGAAGAAGAAATCTACATGGAGCAACCAGAAGGCTTCAGAGTCAGCGGGAAAGAGGACTATGTGTGCAGACTCAGGAAAAGCCTCTACGGTTTGAAACAGGCACCGAGACAGTGGTACGTGAAGTTCGAGTCAGTTATGGGGGAGCAGGGATACAAGAAGACAACTTCAGACCATTGTGTTTTCGTTCAGAAGTTTTCTGACGATGACTTTATCATTTTACTGCTGTATGTAGATGATATGTTGATAGTTGGCCGGAATCAATCGAGGATTGATAATTTGAAGCAGCAACTGAGTAAGTCTTTTGAGATGAAAGACTTGGGGCCAGCTAAACAGATTCTTGGCATCAGGATCGGCCGTGATCGGAAAGCCAGGAGGTTATACTTGTCACAGGAGGAGTACATCGAGAAGGTACTTCAGAGATTCCAAATGGACAAGGCTAAAGCGGTTAGCACTCCTCTTGCTACCCACTTTAGATTGAGTATGAGACAGAGTCCCTCTACTGAGTCAGAGAAGGAGGAAATGAAACAGGTTCCATACACCTCAGCAGTGGGAAGTCTTATGTATGCCATGGTGTGCACGAGGCCAGACTTAGCACATGCAGTTGGATTGGTCAGCCGGTTTATGTCAAACCCAGGACGGGAACACTGGAATGCGATCAAATGGATCATGCGGTATCTTCGAGGCACATCCAAGATGAGATTATGTTTTGGAAGCAGCGACAAGCCAGTGTTGATAGGCTACACCGATTCAGATATGGCAGGAGATATGGATATCCGAAAGTCTACTTCGGGGTATCTGATTACTCTCTCAGGGGGAGCTGTGGCATGGCAGTCGAGGTTGCAGAGGTGTGTTGCACTTTCTACAACAGAGGCAGAATTCATTGCAGCTACAGAAGCTTGCAAGGAATTGCTGTGGATGAAGACATTCGTCCAGGAATTGGGTTTCAAGCAGGACAAGTACATTTTGTACTGCGATAGCCAGAGTGCTATCTATCTCGGTAAAAATTCGACATTTCACTCGAGGTCAAAACATATCGATGTGAGGTATCACTGGATACGGGACGTCCTGAGCTCAAGGCTGTTAGAACTCAGGAAAATTCACACCGACGACAACGGTGCCGTTATGTTCACGAAGGTTTTACCGAAGGAGAAGCTTGAAATCTGTCGTGCCATAGCCGGGATGACAAAACTCTCCACATAGTCAGAGTGGGGAGATTCAGAGAACTACGATTGGCTTGATCCCAACTCAGGGTACGTAGGCAGTCATACAGATGCAGCCAGGGGTGGATCCTTTTGAGGATCCGGTTTGGATGATTAATGGTCGGCTCAGATTTTCACGGCAAATCTTCACCGAGGGGGAGATTTGTTGAAGTGAAGTTGCTGGTTGCCAGCATGCAGAAGAGGCAGAAGAAGCCAAATGAGCCGAAAGTTTGAAAGCAACGTTCTTCAGCTTGCAACAAGCGTGTTGCCAACTTGCCAAACCGCGTGTTACTGTAGCACGCGGTTTGAGCAATATATAAGGAGCCCCAAACCATTGTTATTAGCATCCCAAGATCCAGAGAGTTGAGAGTGTATTTTGAGAGTTTTTTGTAAAGTTTCGTGTAAGCTTTGTAATTCTTTATTTGTGATATAAAGAAGAGTTTTCTCTCATTTCTCCTCTATTATTGTGTGTTTAATCACAACAGTGATTAAGTAGGGACCAAAATAATGCATGCTAAGCTTTTTGGATAAATGTTCGGCCAAAGAATTCTGGCGATATGGTTGAAGCTTAAGCCACACCCTAATCACCCGGCCACAGTAAACTACTTGTGCCTGTCAGCCAAACTCTTCATAAGTTTTTGAGCCTTCTGCAATTGGATTTTTAAATGATGTAAGACTTCATCAAGCAAGGGACATAGGAGGTGGTCATGTGATAGGAAATATTATACCAAAACTCAGTTCAAACCATCTTAATGCAACTTACAAACCATCTCAACAAATAATTGTGCTACTCGTGAAGCATTGAAATGATCAAGCAATGGACCCAAGTGTATATACTTACTCAACCTGTCAACAACCACAAGAATGGTAGAATATCCACTGGCAACAAATAACCCTATACTATGAAATCCATGGAAATGTCTTCACTGGGGATACTGGTCATATATATACTTCACTTGTTGACAAACTTGACATTAATCAACATATGCTTAGACATATTTTTTTCATCTTTTTCCAATAAAAACTGCTTTGCACCTCACTATAACCCCCACAAACTGGAGATTCTAGACTAACCATAATTCTACATTTGTAAAGCAATAACCCTTCCATGGTATTATAAGAAGGATAGACAGTTGGATTTTGTTGCACTTAAGACAAGAGTTGTTGCAAAGTTTCTGAATGAGTACAGAACTGAGCTTGGTTTTCTGTCAACTGTGGTAGCCTGGATAAAGCATCATCTACTGTATCTTGTAATGAATCTCATAATCAAATCCTGGAAACTTTGGTAGATACTATTGTTGTTCAGGAGACTGTATAACTAGCTCCATCATGCTTTTCAAACTTTTGTGATCAGTTTTAATAACAAATGTCTTCCCAATTGTTATTGTCTCTATTTTTGTATAACCTCATATATCCACAAACTCCCTGACAGAGGCAGATGTCTTATGAAGTCTCCAATGTAGCTTTTTACTGAAGAAAGCAAGGGAGTGGTTCTGCTGCATCAATATTGTACCTATGTCATCATCACTGACTGGCATCAGTTTTCACTACAAATTGGTTAGAAAAGCTAGGCAAAACTAATACTTGCGTCAAAACAAAGAGCATCACTAGAAATTCATAATGACTTTAATGTATTCTAAATGTTGTCTTATTTATGTCATCACTAGACAAATTTTTAAAACTTGGCAAAAAATTGATTATCTGCTAAACATTATAGAGAAATTCTAAGGTGGTTTAAATGAATATCCAACAAAATACTGTAAATCGGAATATCATCAAAAAACACATTGATAAACTTCCTAAAATAAGGTTTAAAAATGTGATTCATAATAGTTTGAAAGGTAAATGGGGCATTTGTTAAACCAAAGAGCATCACTAGAAATTCATAATGACTTTCATGTATTCTAAATGTTGTCTTATTTATGTCATCAGGTGACATTCTTATTTGATGGTATCTAGCTCGTAAATCCAGTTTTGAAAAGATACAAGCTCCATGTAACTCATCTAACAATTCATCGGCAGTAGGGATAGGGAACTTATCTTTGATAATGGTTGTGTTGAGGGCTCTATAATCCACAAAAAAACCTCCAAGAACCATCATTCTTTTTTATTAGTCATGCTGGTGATGAGTCTGGACTAATGTTGTTTTGAATCATCTCACTTTACAACATTTCTTTGATCATTTTTTCTATTTCCTCCTCCTGGAACTATAAGGCCTAACCTGTATTGATTTTGAATTTGGCAGTAAAGGAATATATCTCTTACTGGTGGCAAGAATTGAGTAATAGTTGAATTTTAGAATTACTAACAGGTGTTTGTTGAGAATGGCACAACTTGTACTTAGTAATAGGAAACTATTGCATCAGTAGCCGTCATTCTCTTTAGCGGGGACCGTGTCATGGTTTTCATTATGAGGCCAGTATCTCCATATAAAGTAATAGTTCTTCCTTCCTACTGAAATTCCATTACTAGCCTTTTGTAATATATGACCATTGTCCTTGTAATATTCCGAGTTTTTCGGAACAGCGTAGGAGGATTTCCGAATTAAGGTTAAGGATTTAGAACGGGATGGTAATCGAAAATAAGAGTTTAGGTGTGGGAAAATAGATCGAAACGTTTTAAAATGAAGCTTTGTCGCGTTGGAAAACATGTGGTTTCGGGAACCGGTTACGCGATTTCTGATTTTATCGTTATATGCGTAAAAGTTTCTTCTTTCGGCTATAAAACTTTCAAACGAACTCCGATTGAGTTGATTCTTGAACCATCATACTCGTTTTTCAGAGATGAACAACTTTTTTGTTGAACACTTTTGAAATTCGTACATGAAAGGCCTCAATTTTAAGAATTATCGAAATGGTCTATGAAGAAGGACCAAAGTGCAAATTCGTGGGGGCCTATTGGTAATTTTCAAAACGTTTCTATACAAACCTAGAAGCATCTAGAAATTGCAAAAATCATATATTTTCCTCACACAGCTCACGACCCCTCATCCCAAATGTTTTTTGACGACGCCTGGTCGCGCCGGCAGGTGCGATCGGCCAGAGGGGTGCGCCGGCCACCCCTCAACCTTGTGGTGGCCGGCGGCAACCCCAAAACACCGTTGAGCGGCGTGCCACATTGGTTTTTTCGATCCCGGCTCATCTTTTCATTTCACGCCCCGAGCCACCCGCCAAATCAAAGCTCTAGGATAGTACTACAAGATGACAGTGATGATTTTTCCGATCCGTGCTCAGTTGCACACGAAATGAGAGAGGAAGATTCAGATGAATAGTGACCCATGATGAACAGTAGCTCCGATCGAAATTTCGTTGATTCTAGCGTGTTTGAGGGATCGTTTGGAGTCCGCATATGGCCTCGAAATCTCGGTAAGACCTCCCAATAAAAATCCGCAAATTTCATGTTTTTCATTAAATGTTCGGATGCATCCAGTAGTTTCGTAGAGTCCGAGTAATGATATGAAATGAATTGTTTGATTTTAGTATATGGAATATGTGCATTTGGTAGAGTCCGAGTGAAAACGAAACGAGTTTGATCGATCCGATAGAATATGTTAGTTTTTGATAAAAGGTGACTTTTGTATTTAATAATGTGTTTTGATTTTAACGACATTTATGAGTTATATATGATAATACGAATATGTTTGGATAAATCCGGGTATGTTCGGAGGGTTATGGACCCTTCCGTAGCATTTACGAAAATGTTTTTCGGAAGATTTTCCAAAAACACGTAAACCGAGCATTTAAGTTAACTGATGACTTGAGTTAGTTTATAATGATGTTTTAAGACTACTAAAACTGAAACTGTTGAAATCAAACTTTTTTGAGTGGTCCGGGAAAGATCTGGCAGTTTGTCAAAGTTAAGTCGAGAATTTCATAAGTCGCGATTCTAACAATGTTTTGCCATGTGTTTTGGAAGACTTGACTAGGAACCGGAGTGCTCGTGAAGCGAGGTAAGTAACACATGCGACGAGAACTTGAATAGGTGAACTCATGTTTTAAATATTTGTATATACATACATATATACATAAATATAGACGACTAACATGTTAGGATAAAAGAGAATAGTTAAAAGGCGATTTTGAGTACGGGGTATAACATTACGTATAGTTAAGTTTATCGACCACCACATGTATGAATTTTTTTAATGCTTTGATGTGAAGTGAAATGTTTGATGAACATAATGTCTATGTGTATGTATAGATGTATGAAAGGGTATGAACCTGTAATGGTATGATTACATGTAAGTAAATGAATAAGTAAATGTACAAGTACATGAACATTTACTGGAACAAAAATATTCCATTCTCGCAGGCACTGATGGCCGCGTTCCACCCAAAAAGGAGAAAGAGAAGGATAATGAGAAGCAAAAGGTTTGATATTAAAAAGATTGATTTTTGTTTTTCTTTTAAAAAAGCAAAGTTTTATTATTAGTTGTCTATTGTTTTTCAAATGTTTCAAACTTTATGATTAAAAAAAAAAACAAGCAATAAAGATTTGGTTGTGATTATGAATATAAAGTAATGAACCATAGTGTAAATTTTCAAGTTTGTTATATACAAATGTTCTCAACTCGTATATTATTATGTGTATGTTGATGTGCAGAGTAAACTATAATGGTAAAGTCGGGGATAATTATATAATTAGTTCCTATATTTTTAAAAATTACTCAAAATTTTATCCTTATTTTAGTAGTTGTTAGATTTAACATTTTCAATGATAAAAATAATTTTATTCTCTAAAATAACATAAAATTTCAACAAATTAGAGATATATATGATAAAATTTTATGAAATAATTTTAAAAATACGGGGACTAATTAGATAATTGATTCAAATTTTAAAAAATAGGTGAATATATACCAGCTAGTGTCTATATAGAACGATTTGTTTTCCTTCGATTTTTATGCTAAAAAATATAGGAAAACCTATCTTACAATTGTTAATAAGTTCTTTGTTATTAGTGACATCTTCGAATTTTTGTCTACGTAGCATAAAATTTTAAATACTTAATTTGTGAGTTTAAAATAATTACTATTAATGTTTTATTAGGGAGATGCCTAAAAAATTAGGTGTTACTAAAATATAATGATTTAAGCTACTGCCTGGTTCGCACCCTTCTTCAAAATTAAGCTGTGGAATTAGGGTTTGATGTAACAATCTTTGAGCCAAAGGAAACACATCCTTGGCAGACTCGTTTAAGCTTATTCATGCAAGCCATGCAATGCTAGTCGTGCATGGCGATGGCGCGGCATTGATAAATTCTTCGTTGATGCAAGTCATCTAGGTTTCCATGGGCTGTTTTGAAATTACGAATGAAACAAACGCCAAACTGAAAATTGACTCGTGTCAATTAATTGATTTGGTTAAATAATTAATATTTATAAATCATAATATTTATCGGATATAATATGCCCTAATCTCGTTCATGTTTGTCAAACTGAAAGATGTCAAAATATATTTGTTAGCTTTTAGGAGTTGATCTAGAATTGGGTTAATAAGAATTTTTTTATTACTCCTCGTCAAACACAAGTAGCCTCCACCAGTAACGTAAGCCATGAAAACTCATACAACTTTCCCAATCGTGCATGGCTTAGTTAATAGAATTAAGGAGACGTAAATATTATTGAACCTTTATTGGTAGGGAATGATGAAGCAATTGAACGATGAATCCATGTGATCAAAGGAATCAAATAGAATTGAGGAGACATAGTTTGGATAGATTTAGATAACCGAGTAAAATACTCGTATTAGAATGAGGTCATCAGGTAATTCTTATATAAATAAGCAAAAGCATAGGGAGAGTGCCATATAGCTAGAAGAAAGTTTATATTTTATAGCTTGTCGTTAACTAATTAAATTCGAGAAGCAAACCGGCAATGACTAATTCGCTTGAAGTTGAAAGACAGCAGCAGCAAGCAAGCACGGAACGAGAGCAGATAATGCAAGTGACGAGGGAAGAAGGACTCGAACGGAAACCAGAACATGGTTTTCCTCATGAGCCCATTATCGACTACTCAGAACTCACATCTTTATTGGAGCAAGAACAAGATCTTGCTCTTGAACCCAGTATCGATTATTCAAAACTGACATCTTTCTTGGAGCCATACCACTCATTCTTGACACCATGGTACTGGAGTGGCAACATATCAAGAGGTTGTAACTCAAAGATTGGAGAGGCAGAGAAACAGCAGCGCTTGCATTTTGAACCTGGTTCATACTTCAGTTATAATGTGAGGATTTTACTCTGTTTTATTGTATTGTTTTACATCATTTTTTTGGTTGTTGGTGTTGCAGTTAATAGAATAGCTTGACTAATGTGTTTTTTCTTGTCTCCATCTTGCAGCTGTTGAATGTGGTGGAACCTGAAAGTAGAATCAAAGATACCCAAATCCCCAGAAGTTTAAGTTTCTTTTATTTTATTTTCCTATTTCTATTAATGAGCAAAGTTACCATCTAAAAAAAAGACATAACTTTTTGAGTAATATAGTATTGTTAAATACAACTATTACAATGACTATATATTGATTAGCTGTCCAAAATTACAGCTGTTTAATGTGTTGAAACCTGAAAGTAGAATCAAAGAGACCCAAATCCCTAGAAGTTTTAGTTTCTTTTAATTTTTTTCCTATTTCTACTACTGTTAAACACAACTATTACAAATAAATATATTTCATGACTTAATCTGCGTGCCCTATATATTGATTAGCTCTCCAAAATTTGCTAATCAGCTTGCCAAATCAAAGAATAACTTTTGTCGAATCACGAACAATCTCATAAACTGAAATAACATTCTCGAAGAGTGAACAGAAAAATGATGAACCACTCCAAAAGATCTTCATGTCTGTTTTATATAACTTCATGAAGGAAATGAATGTTGTGCTGCAAGACCGAAGTATATATATTTTAAATTCAGAGTTTGAAGAGTTTATAACAGTAAAAAAAACTGAATAAAATTCAGTTGAATAATCATCAACACTACTATCACAACCAAGTGGTTGTGAAACTTTGCTAGCTTTTGTTCCAGATAAAGCTAACCAAATTCTCCTAGCCTTATAGATTCTGTTACAACTAACTGTAGTCTATTTTACTGCTAATTGATTTCTAACAACTGCTAACTACCTAACAAATTTTGGCGCCAAAACTAACTTCCTTCTAACAAACTTTGCTACCATTTTCTTAAATTTGATATAAAATCCTGATATTTTCATGGTTTAGAAATGATTCATTGAGGCCTGGAATGCTGTTGACTGTCTTGAACTTGCTGCTGCTGACTTTGAACTTGCCGCTGACGTGTAACATTACCTTCCCCATTCAAAGGAACCTTGTCCTCAAAGTTGAAATCAGGAAAAACATGCTGGAATACTGCCATATCTTCCCAAGTGCTATCCTCAACAGGTAAATTATGCCACTGAATCAAAACTTGATGACTGATGACTGCCAAAGGCCGTAGACTAAGGTATTCATCGGGGCAGGGAAGTCTTATAAGCCTTAAGCTTTGAAACATGGAAGACGTTATGGATTCTGATGGTGGCTGGCAATTGTAAACAGTGGTAGCCTGGATAAAGCATCAGCTACTGTATTTTCATGTAATGAATCTCATAATCAAATCCCAGAAACTTTGGTAGATACTATTGTTGTTCAGGAGACTGTATAACTAGCTCCATCATGCTTTTCAAACTTTTGTGATCAGTTTTAATAACAAATGTCTTCCCAATTGTTATTGTCTCCATTTTTGTATAACCTCATATATCCACAAACTCCCTGACAGAGGCAGATGTCTTATGAAGTCTCCAATGTAGCTTTTTACTGAAGAAAGCAAGGGAGTGGTTCTGCTGCATCAATATTGTACCTATGTCATCATCACTGACTGGCATCAGTTTTCACTACAAATTGGTTAGAAAAGCTAGGCAAAACTAATACTTGCGTCAAAACAAAGAGCATCACTAGAAATTCATAATGACTTTCATCTTTTCTAAATGTTGTCTTATTTATGTCATCACTAGACAAATTTTTGAAACTTGGCAAAAAATTGATTATCTGCTAAACATTATAGAGTAATTCTAAGGTGGTTTAAACGAATATCCAACAAAATACTGTAAACCGGAATATCATCAAAAAACACAATGATAAACTTCCTAAAATAAGGTTTAAAAATATGATTCATAATAGTTTGAAAGGGAAATGGGGCATTTGTTTAACCAAAGAGCATCACTAGAAAAATATTTCCCTTTTAAAAAACCCATATGGACGAATCTAGGGGCATTTTTGTCCTTCAAGAAATTAAATCAAATTTAATTACAATAAACTTTATACTAGCCAATTAAAATTGTACAAATAAAGTTTAATTTAAAGCCATGCCATGTGTTCCAATCATTTGTCACCATGTATCATATCCATAATGACAATTGGATAAGATTTGAAAATTCAATTATTTAATTATTTAACTATTAAATAATTAAACAATTAATTTACACAAATATATGTATTTTATTTACATTAAATAATAAATACATATATTTATGGCATGTGTCAAAATCTCATTTGACGAATAATTAATGTGTATCTAATCGTATTATGTATCAAATAAAAATACACAATAATTATTAGCGGAAAAAATTCCCTAATGCATGTGTTATCGTTTAACCGATTAAACGATCCGAATTAACTCACTTAATCCGGTGAAGTATTATGAATAATCCGTATTATTCATATCATGTTGCCCAAGTACTCAACGAGTACACTTCATATTATGAGACTCTTTAAGTTTAGGCTTATCCGTCACGAAATCCAATTTCGTGTCCATAATCCACCCAATCGCGGATTATGACGACCACAGATAATCTCGCTAAACTATGCAAGCCGAGGTCTTTGCATACGTATAATCCATCTGTCACAAACCATTCGTATTATATCTGGGATATAGATCAGAACGTCAAATCCGTTCAGTATAATACAGTCGACTTTCAATTTATGATCTCTAAATAATACTTGGAACTGATTTCTGAAGTTATACCACGACCATGGATTTACTAGATCGTAAACAGGTGCTGGATGCCTATGCCATATACATAGGACTGGCGGATTTTATCTTGATATGCACAAGATATCATAAGCATCAGTTCACACCTAACGAACAGGCGAAGGTCTGATCATGACTAGATCGTTGACGTGACTGCCATCAAAGTATGGAAGATAGCTCATATATCCATATTGGTATCTCAAGTCGAAGGATCACTATGCTCGCTCAACTCGAGAAGGTTCCTATTGACATTGGTGTACCATCTATTAGGAAACCTTCAGTAAGTCGTTTAGTGTCTTATCAAATAAACACCTACATGTCTATACGAGTCTCCCGAGACTCATGGTTCACTGGGATAAATCATCGAACTAAGTCACGATATACGACATTTACTGGTCTCATCGGATTTTACTAACCGACCCGTGTTAGTAAATCTTGATTAGGAACTTTATTTAAGGATATACAACTAATAGTGCGCTTCGCAATTTCAATTACAAACTACGTTGTAACTGCGCACTATACTATAAATCCTAGGGTCTTTGTCTAATATACACGTATCACTGAACCAGATTCAGTTTTGATCTAATCGTAATCAGATATCTAATCGTAATTAGATCGAATAAGCGTATAAAAGACAATGGTGCTACCGTCAAATTAGTAATATCGTGGAAAATTGAATTGCTCGTATTTATGAATCGGAAAATTGAATTGCTCGTATTTATGAATCAAATTAGTAATATGATCCGGATTGGCACTCTGAGCACCAACCCTAACATAAACCACCACCAAAATAATCCTCTCGTCGAGATCTATATTTTCCTTAAAATACTCGGTCGCAATTGGCTTCGGATCGGATGATCGGGGCCAAATTCTCTCTTTTTCTCATTTTTCTCATTTCTTCCTTTTTTTTGCTCTCACGCCTGTGACTTTCTCTCTCTCATGTTGGTGGCTGCTATTTGTGAAAAAAGGGTTTGTAAAATAGGTTTTGTTTTCCTTTTTATATATATTATAAGATAATTATTAATTGTCTCCCTAAACTTGTCCCCAACATCATATTTAATTCCAACTTTCACAAACTTAACAATTTAGTCCCTAAATTTCCACCCACCAAAATTAATAAATTAAAAATATGGGTAAAATTAATTTAGGGTGTTACACTTTACGCCCGTGAACGTAGGCTGGACTTACTCCGCCGAACCACGTTAAACACTCTTTGTCGATTTTATGTTCTTTTTTTGTCTTCCGCTACATTTGCTCTTGTTTTCCATAACCAAAACAAATTCAAGGTTGAATGAGAGTTGTCTCGGGAAAATTATCTCGAAACTGCCACTGGGACGAAAATCATGCGTCAACAAATATCATATTTTATAAGCACATCCTACCTACCTAAGGATGTGGATGTTATATTCTTTATCGAATAGACTCATAACAAGTTTTTGATTTTCAAAAAAGATAGGTTGTATTTAGTAAGTATGCTTGAAAAGAAATGGTAGATAGATGGAGCAAATAAAGGTAGGCCTGGTTACATTTGGAAGGTATGTTAAATAATTTTGACAACCATATACTCCCTCCGTCCCTTTTTGATAGGCCACATTTCTATTTTTGGACGTCCCAAATTATAGTCATATTTCCTTATTTGGAGAGAGTTAAAGGAAGAAGTTTACTTATATACCCTTAATTATTATTGGGAGTATCAATAATTGAATTAAAGTGGGATTGTGTGTTGTATTAATGATGGGTATATTAGGAAAAGACTATGTTTTAATGATATTCCCTTATTTTGTTGGAAAATGACCAGCGGCCTATTAAAAAGGGACGGAGGGAGTATTATTTATTTATAGCTTAGATTATACATGGCAAAAAAGCCCGGGCCCGGCCCGAGGTGAAAAAAGCCCTTAACCCAAAAAGCTCGGCCCGGCCCAGGCTTAAAATAAATAAAATTTTTTATTTATAAAAAATATATATATATATATATATATTATATATAAATTTTTTATATTTATAATTTTTTATAATAAAAAAATCGGGACCGAGCTTAAAATAAATAAATAAATATTTTTATTTATAAAATATATATATTTATAAAATGAATTTTTTTATTTTTTATTTTTATAATAAAAAATCGGGCCCAGGCCAAGCCCATCTCGAACCCGAGCCCGCCCAGGCGCGGGCTAATTTTTTTTTGACCGGGCTCGGGCTCCGGCCGGAACCGAGCTCGGCCCGTTGCCATCCTTATCCTCAGATGTGTAGCAGGTGAGACACAGCTTCTTTTGAATCAATCATTCAGGCTTCACGGGCAGCAACAAGAATGTCAAATTCCGGCAGCTTTGATTCCCATCCTCATGTAGGTCTCATCCCAAGCGCTGGTATGGGTCATCTAACACCCTTTCTTCGACTAGCAGCATCCCTTGTTCAACACAATTGTCGTGTGACCTTAATCACCACTCACCCTACTGTCTCACTTTCAGAGTCTCAACATGTTTCTCACTTCCTATCTGCTTTTCCTGATCAGGTCATTCAAAAGCAGTTTCATCTCCTCCCTTTTGATCCCAATTCAGCTAACTCTACAGACCCTTTCTTCCTCCAATGGGAAGCCATTCGCCGCTCAGCTCACCTTCTCACTCCCCTCCTTTCTTCATCATCATCTCCTCCCCTATCTGCTCTCATCACAGATGTCTCATTGATCTCCTCTGTTCTCCCTGTTACCGTAAACTTACATCTCCCAAACTACATCCTTTTCACTTCATCTGCCAGAATGTGTTCTCTTGTTGAGGCTTTTCCTGCCATTGTTGCATCCAAACTACCTAGCTCTGGTAATTCTGTTCACTTTGATGGTGAGCTTGAAATTCCTGGCCTTCCTCCAATACCCTTATCATCAGTCCCTCCAGCCGTTTTAGATTCTAAGAGTCTCTTCGCAATTACGTTCCTAGAAAATGGTAAGAGTTTATAAAATCAAATGGTGTATTGATTAACACCTTTGAAGCATTAGAAGCTGACACGATAGATGCACTTAATGGACTAAGTGTTATTGATGGAGCTCCTCCCTTATATCCCATAGGACCTCTTTTGCCATGTGAGTTTGAAAAAAGAGACTCGAGTACACCTCTGAAGTGGCTTGATGATCAACCAGAAGGTTCAGTGGTGTATGTTAGTTTTGGCAGTCGATCTGTTTTGTCAATGGAGCAAATGAAGGAGCTAGGAAATGGATTGCTAAGAAGTGGGTGTAGATTTCTGTGGGTAGTGAAATTTAAGAAAGTTGATAAAGAAGATGAGGAAAGTTTAGAGAGTGTACTTGGTCATGAACTCATGAAGAAAATTAAACATCAGGGGTTGGTGGTAAAGAATTGGGTGGATCAACAGGAAATACTGAGTCACAAGGCTATTGGTGGATTTGTTTGTCATGGCGGATGGAACTCACTGGTTGAGGCCACGTGGCACGGGGTGCGTGTGTTAGTGTGGCCGCAGTGTGGGGATCAGAAGATCAATGCAGAGGCAGTGGAGAGAGCTGGGTTGGGGATGTGGGTGAGGACCTGGGGTTGGGGGACACAATTGCTAGTGAAAGGGTATGAAATTGGAGAGAAAATTAAAGATATGATGGAGAATGAGTTACTGAGAGAGCAAGCTGCAGCCATTAGAGAAGAAGCAAGGAAAGCTGTTGGAGTTGGTGGAAGCTCTGAGAGGACATTCATGGGGCTCATTCACAAGTGGAAGAACAACTAATCAAAACAGTTTTTATGTTCATTGCTTCACTTTTATTCAAAACCATGTTTAGTTTTCTTATCCTGCTTTTGCTTTCATCTTACTTGAATCTTCTTCCTTTTGTGTCAATGCAAATTAATCATAACAATCATCATTATAATATATCATCATATATTTGGATATGGACTTGGATTTAGATTTGGTACTAATCTAAGTTTTTTACATATTACAATGGGTAGTTATTAAATAAAATTATATGTAATTCAATTTTAACAGTTCATTTCTATTAAGCCAGAAGGTTATAAAATATATAACATAGCTCAGTTAGTATTGATCCAAATTCATATTAGGATGGTTTGATTTATGATAAGCTTGTTCTAATTATGGCAATGATATTTGAAAAATATTGTGAATGTTGGTAGTATTTGTGCCTAATTAGTTTCGACTAATTAATCATTTTTCTTTTAGTAAATTTTATACTGCCGATGTTAATTGACTTGTTATGATCGTATCATTTGTTACATCATCGACTTCAATTTCATAATAATTAAAGGTGATGATGATGTAACAAGCGTTGAGTTGCAACATCAATTGTGTACAAACATAACCTGATAAATTTTTAGTATTACTCTTCTGAAAACTTCAATATTAGTTTGATCTCGAACTTGTAGTCTTAATACTACTTGTAAATTCAGTTCATGCTTGATTGTGGAACAGCTTGAGACTGCCCAGATTTTGCAGAAGACAACGAAAAAGAAGTAAGCAGAATTTGATGCAAGATTTAAAGAATCCCCCCTACTGAAGAACTAATCCAAGCAGAATAAAGAAATATAAATTCTTGGTTTTTTTCCTATCCGGAACAAGATTTATGACATATTTTCTTATTCCGATTTGAAAACAGGAAGAGACGGGATGAAAAAATTATTCCAAAATTTTTAATGTGACAAGATCGATTTAACGAAGTATGATGCATTTTTTGTCTCTATTCTATAGACGGGACAAAAACGATATTGACAAACCGCATCTCATCATGTCCCATTCCAACCTATGTTCTATTCCGTTGGATTAGACATTGTAGAGTTCCAATTTAACTGCATGTCAATTAAAAGATGATCTATATTATTATGTAATGGTAACATCACGTCATCCATATAATAACTCAATAATACATTATCACGCATGTTAAATAATAATAAATAAATGATAATTTTGTTTCACACTACTTCTAATATTATATAATTATTGGTTGGTGGTACTACGTCACCTATACAATAATATACCAAAAAATTACTCCAATAGTTGAGATACATGACAAATTTCTTAATATCATTACTGTTGGATTAGAGTTTTGATAGGATAATCCAATTTTCGTTGGCTTTTTACCGTAAAAATAAGAGGTCAAATTTTAAAATATAAAGAAATTCCATGATGGAGAGAGATGAAGTGCAATGTAACTGAAAAAAGAAAAAAAAAAGTTTATATAGCACCAATTACAAGAGTTGTGGGGCTGCTACTCACAACTTACTTCTTTATATATTTTTTGATTTACATATGTAGTTTTTTCTTCTTCTTGTTTTTTTAATCCAACCACAACCTTTGAAAGCTACTAACTAATATCACAGCTTATTTTATACTAGTAAACACAACACATGCAAAATATGTGCATATTTTATTTCAATAAAAAAAAAAAGAAGAGTTCAATTTGATAATATTTAAATTATTGGTGAAATCGAGATGATTTACAACTTTAATTTATTGTAAACAAACAGAAAGAGGCAGATACATTTTATTATGACATTTCAAAAATTTCAAGAGTGATCATCACTCCGATGTATATTCATTCCAGAGTAATGTCAGTCACTTCAGTGTACATTCATTCCGGGCTGATGTCAGTCACTGTAATGAACTTTCATTCCGGAGTAATGTCAGTCTCTCCGATGTACTTCTATTCTGAAGTGGTGTCAGTAAATCTGGTATACATCTATTACGGGGTGATGTATGTGTTGGGGTTTTGGGCGATGGGCGCAGCGGAAGCGCGTTTCGGGCGAAATCGTAATTTAAAACTTTTTCAAATTACCGAATAAATTATTCAATATCTAATATGAATAATTTATTCATATTTCACCTAAATTTATTTATTCAATATCAAATAGCGACATAAATATATATGAAACGTCGCGAAACTTTTACGAAAAACGTTTTTTAGCAAAATGACGCAAAACGTGTTTTTGACCGAACCGACCACCCAACACTTATTTGGACTGCCCAAATTAGCCCCAATAGTGTTAGGGCAGTTCATGGGCTGCCCGAACAGTGACTAACTCACTGTTTGGACAGCCGTCACTCGGTTGGCTCAAAAGTCACCCGGTAATGTCGTTTTTCACCGTTTTCGCTTATTTTAACTCGGAAATAATTTCCGGCAATTGTTCCAACATCCAAAATACATCCAAAACATTCATAAAACATATTTTTCATCAAAAAAAATCAGATCGATTCCAGGTCGGAAACAGAAAACGAAATTGCCAATCTATCATGCTTTAAATCCAATTTTTCAAGATTAATCTAATTAATCACAACACCAAAACAAGTCACCACATATGAAAAACCCAAGAACAATTATAGGTGTTACAAGAGTAGTCATAACACTTTAAAATGTCAATATGTCATCAAATGACTAAATTGGATATTAATTACACTAATTCCATCCAATACCACCTCACACATGCATGTGAATTTCCAAGCTTATGGTTATGGTAGATTACCTTTAATCCTCTAATTCATTAGCTTTATTCTTGAATTTTCCTTTGATTCTTCATGGATTCTTCAAGCAAAGTTGAAACCCATTTATTTCATGAAGCTCATGGCAATGGAGAGGACAAGATAAAGGAAATAATTTTTTTTTTACTTTTAAAATGTCTTGACTGACACTTGAGGGCATTTTTGTCCAAAAAATAAATTTAATCCAATTAAATCAATTTACACTTTATAATAACAAATCAAATTTGGACAAATAAAGTGTAATTAAAACATGTCATGTTGACCAATAATAATTGGACAAATTCCATAACATTTATGGAAAAAGTTTATTAATTAATAATTCAAATATTTAACAATTAAATATCCAAATAATTAATTAATGTAATTATTATATATATATATATATATATATATATATATATTTATATTTACAATAAATAACAAATACATATATTTATGGCATGTGTCAAAATCTCACTTGACGAGTAATTAATGTGTAGCTAATTGTATTATGTATCAAATACAAATACACAATAATTACGATTAGGCAAAAATCCCCTAATGCATGTGTTATCGTTTAACCGATTAAACGATTCGAATTAACTCACTTAATTCGATAAAGTATTATGAATAATCCGTATTATTAATATCGTGTTGCCCAAGTGCTCAACGTGTACACTTTATATTGTGGGTCTCTCTAAGTTTAGGTTTATCTATCACGAAATCCAATTTCTTGTCTATAATCTACCCACTCATGGATTATGATGACCACAGATAATCTCACTAAACTATGCAAGCCGAGGTCACTGCATACGTATAATCCCTCCGTCACAAGCTATCCATATTATACCTGAGGTATAGATAAAAATGTCAAACCCGTTCGGTATAATATAGTCAAAATTTCATTTACGATCTCTAAATAACACTCGAAACTGATTTCTGACGTTATACCACTGCCATGGATTTACTAGATCGTAAACACCTGCTGGATGCCTAAGCCCTGTACACAGGACTGACGTATCCTATCTTGATACGCTTTGGATATCATGAGCATCAGTCCACACCCAACGAACAGACGAATGTCAGATCTAAATAGATCGGTGACATGACTGCCATCAAGGTGTCACGACCCCCTCCCTCGAGAAGATTCTTATTGACGTTAGTGTATCATCTATTAGGAAATCTTTAGTGAGTCGTTCAGTGCTTATCAAATAAACACATATATGTCTATATGAGTCTCCCGAGACTTATGATTCATTGGGATAAACCATCGGACCAAGTCACAATATACGACATGTACTAGTCTCAGCAGATTTTACTAACCGACCTGTGTTAGTAAATCTTGACCATGAGTTTTATTTAAGGATATACAACTAATAGTGCGCTTCCCAACGTCAATTACAAACTGCGTTGTAACTGCGTATTATACTGCAAATCCTAGGGTCTTTGTCTAATATACACGTATCACTGAACCAGATTTAGTCTACCATTAAATTAAGTAATATTATGGAAAATAGAATTGTTCGAATTCATGAATCGGACATAAATACAATCCGGATTGGCACTCCGAGCACCAACCCTAACAGTATGTCACTCCGGTGTACTTCCATTCCAGAGTGACACTCACTCCGGTGTTCTTCCATTCCAAAGTGATCATCACTCGGGTGTACTTCCATTCCGAAGTGATGTCAATCACTCCGGTGTACTTCCATCCTAAAATGATGTTAGTCACTCCTTTGTACTTTCATTATGGAGTGATCATTACTTCGGTGTACATTCATTCCAGAGTGATGATCACTCTGGTGTACATCTATTCCGAAGTGATATCAATCACTTTGGTTTACTTTCTTTCCGGAGTGATGTCAGTCACTCCGGTGTACTTTCATTTCGAAGTAATGTCAGTCACTCCGGTGTGCTTTCTTTACAAAATGGTCTCAGTCACTCCAGTGTACTTTCATTCAAGAATAATGACTTTCACTACAGTGTGCTTTTATTCCGGAGAAATATAGTCACTCTGGTGTAATTTCATTCCGGAGTGATCATCACTATGGTTTAATTCTATTGTGGAATGATCATCACTTTGGTGTACATCCATTTCGAAGTGATGTCAGTTGTTTCGGTTCCAGAATAATTTCAGTCACTCCGATATACTTTCATTCCAGGATGTTGTCAGTCACTCCGATGTACTTTCATTCTGAAGTGATGTTAGTCTCTTCGGTGTAGTTCTATTCGAGAGTGGTATCAGTAACTCTGGTGGAAGCTTCAATGATTTTGCGGGAAACGAAGACTATGGTTGGAGGAAAAGGTTTTTGGCTAAATGGGGAAATGGATTTGTGTTGTATAGGTATGTATTTTTAGGGTTTTGAGAGATTTTCATAATTTTAATTTATAAATAAGGTTATTTTATAATAATTAAGTAGATTGATTACACTATTTGATGTGACTAGTTATGTGGCCTCATGTGGCACATTGTTTGTTTACGGCTCTAGTGTTGGGAGTCTGATTACACAGCCCCATGTGGAATTTCACTCACATGTTTTTTTATTTAAATGATTAATGTTGTCGATGATATTTTTTTTTTATATCGATAAAATGAATAAATTGTAGTTATTTCTTAACTCACATCCTCAACATTATTTTATTGGATATATATATATATATATATCTTTACTAACCATGACGGATTTTGGTAAAGCTAGTTAAAGTGAGTACATTAATCCCTACTGAGCACGTGGTCTCGCTCATCCCTCGACTTAATATTTCAGATTAGATATTAGAGTTTCGGAACTTGTGGGTGCATTTTTGGTTTTTGAGCTTTGGACAGCGAGGAGCAAATTTGATTCCTCGAGAGTGTTCTGATAGTGTTGAATAGCTTTCTTTGCTTCTTTGGCGTTAGAGTATTCCTAGAGGTAATTGATTTGTATTTTAGATTATCAGACTATGTAGTTGTTTGACTGGTTTTTTTTATAATTTTATTTTATTATATATCCCGATTTTGAGTCATGACAAACAATACATTACTTCAAGAAAATTAAATTTTAAAATAATTACTATTAATGTTTTATTAGGGAGATGCCTAAAAATTAGGTGTTACTAAAATATAATGATTTAAGCTATGCCTGGTTCGCACCCTTCTTCAAAATTAAGCCGTGGAATTAGGGTTTGATGTAACAATCACTACAAGAATTATGGCTTTTAGCGTCCAAATATTTAGCGTCGAAACATATGCGACGCTATAAAAGTTATTTTTAGCGTCGAATATCAGTTTCGACGCTATATGTCATATTTTAGCGACGGAATAAAACTTCGACGCAGAATAGAATATTAATGTTTTAGCGTCGAAACTATATTTCGACGCTAAAAACAGAACTTTAGCGTCGAATAATATTCGACGCTGAATAATTATATTATTGCAATAATTTTTGGTGCCAAAATTACACTTTTAGCGTCGAAATACGGAGTCGACGCCAAAAATATAATTATAGCGTCGAACATATATCGTCGCTAAAGGTGTATGATGTTTCCACGGCAAATCTTGACTCTTTCGCGTCTAAATTAAATTCGACGCTAAAACGGCAAACAATTAGAGTCGAATTTGAATATTCGACACCAAAAATAATACTTTTAGCGTCGAATATATTTTCGACGCTAAAGAGTTATGAAGCTTCCACCAACAGGTCCTTGATTCTTCGCGTCTAAATTAAATTCGACGCTAATTTTTGATATTTAGCGTCGACAAAACGGTTTCGACACTAAAAACTGCAACAACTAGCGTCGACTTTGATATTCGACGCCAAAAACAATACTTTTAGCGTCGAACAATTGTTCGACGCTAAAGAGTTATGAAGCTTCCACCGACAGATCCTTGATTCGTGTCTAAATTAAATTCCGACGCTAATTTTTTATATATAGCGTCGAAAAAACAATTTCGACGCTAAAACGGAAACATGTAGCGTCGAAACGGTTTTTTCGATGCTAAAACTGAACAATTAGCGTCGAATTGAGTATTCGACGCTAAAGATAGATTTAAAATACAGAAGGTCACCAACCCTTCTCCCCCTCTGTTTTTTCTCTCATTCTCTTCATTTTCATCCTCTGAAATCTGAGAATTTCCTCCTCTAAGCCTCACATCTCTCCTAAAAATTTTCAATAAAATTGTAATCAATTTCCGAAAAGGTAAATCTTCTTTCATATTTCTTTATTATTTTCAATTTTATGATTATATGTTGTTTATATGCTGTTTATATGCTGTTTGTTAGTGATTTATGATTCATATATGTAGAGTAAGTATATTAATTAACAAAATATTAATTTGGTAAACTATTTAATTAATTTATCAACCAAATATATATATATATATATATTTATATATATATATATATATATATGCTTAAATTAAGTATTACTGAATTAGTAATGTTGATTACTGTAAAATGATATCTAATAATAATGATTATATTTAGGTATTCTGCTGAAAATGGATAGAAATTGGATGAGCTCTCTGGATAGATTGAGTGTTGAATATCGTAAGAGTGTCTGAGTTTATGGAAGTCGCAAAGCAACACATTGATGCAGAAGGGTGGTTCGTTGTCCATGTGCAAATTGTTTGAATAGGAAAAGGAAGCGGTTAGATGAAGTTCATAATCATTTATACATGCCAGGAATATCACCCACTTACCGTACGTGGATTTATCACGGTGAACAGTATCATTCTCAGTCACGGTTTTTTGATGTCGGCGAAGGGAGCAGTAGTTACAATCAACCTGCAAACGATGATATCGCCGATATTTTGCATGACTTACAAGGTCCACAACTTGGTCATAGTGTTAGTGGCGACATGCCAGTGTTAAGTGGAAATGATCAAAATTTATTTAGTGAACTACTTGATGAGGCAAAAAAAATTCCATTCGAAGGTGCTGGAATGTCGATCTTGAATTTCGTTGTGAAATTATTACACATTAAAGTGATCAACAGAATGACCAACAAAAGTATCGATATGATGTTAGAGTTACTGGCCCAAATATTACCGGTTGGAAGCGAATTGCCTAAGTCGTACTACGAGGCAAAGAAAATGTTGCGTGATCTGGGAATGGGGTATGAATCCATTCATGCTTGTAAGTTTGATTGTGTATTATTTCGTGCCGAGTATGAATCACTTGAACATTATCCGATATGTGGTGAAAGTCGGTACAAAGTCCGTGGTATGGGGAAGAAAGTGCCTCAAAAGATATTGCGATATTTCCCTTTAACGCCCAGGCTGCAGAGATTGTTCATGTCACGACACACAGCGACTGATATGATGTGGCATCATGAAAAGAGGATCGGTGCGGAGGGCATACTTAGACATCCTGCGGACGGAACCGAATGGAAGGAATTTGATGACATGTACCCCCGTTTCGCTGAGGACCCCCGTAATGTCAGGTTAGGTCTTGCCTCTGATGGTTTTAACCCATTTGGGAATATGTACAACTCTTATAGCATCTGGCCCGTTATTGTCATTCCATATAACTTACCTCCATGGAAATGTATGAAGGATCCGTTCATGTTTATGTCATTGCTTATCCCTGGTCCACGTTCACCTGGTAAAGATATAAATATTTACTTGAGACCATTGATCGAGGAGTTACAAACATTATGGAATGTGGGTGTGCATACCTATGATGCAGCTTCAGAGCAGTATTTTCAGATGCATGCCGCATTATTATGGACCATTAATGATTTTCCAGCCTATGGTTCATTATCTGGATGGAGCACTAAGGGATACATGGCATGTCCAGTTTGTGCGGATCATACACCTTCGCAAAGATTACGGAATAAAATCGGATACACGGGGCACAGGAGATTTCTTGAGTCGAGTCATCCTGGGCGGAGGAGTAGTAAATTATTAACGGGCAACATGAACCTCAGAGTAAGCCCAGTCGATTGTCTGCATTTGACATACTTTGCCAACATCAACATCTCAAAGACAGCACACCAGGTAAACATCCTAATAATAGAGATAGAAATCGAAAACGGTTACCTGAAGAGTTGAATTGGACAGGAAAAAGTATTTTCTTTGAGTTAGAATATTGGGGGACTCTGAGTTTGCGACATAATTTGGATGTAATGCATATAGAGAAAAATATTTGTGAGAGTTTAGTGGGTACACTATTCAATATCCGGGTTAAGACATAAGACAAAAGACACTGTAAATGCTAGATTGGACCTACAAGATCTTAGAATTCGCAGTGAATTGCATTTACAAGACTCCTCTCGAGGTTTTATTAAGCCTCCTGCTAGTTATGTGCTCTCAATCAATCGGAGAGAAAATCTTTCTATGATTGGCTGAAAATGGTTAAATTCCCTGATAATTATGCATCCAATATTGGGCGTTGGGTCAGAGATGATACAATAACGGGATTAAAGAGTCACGATTGTCATGTGCTGCTCGAGATTCTCCTTCCTGTTGGCATTCGACCTTATCCCCCCCGAATGTATGCGACGCCGTACTTGATCTATGTGGCTTCTTTAAACAATTGTGTCAAATGACATTAAGCACATCTGTTATTGACGACCTTGAGCGAGGAATCGTGATAATCCTATGCAAGCTGGAGCGAATTTTGCCACCCGCTTTCTTTGATGTCATGGTACATCTGGCTGTGCATTTACCGGATGAAGCTAGAAAGGGAGGTCCTGTCCATTACAGATGGATGTATCCCATTGAGAGGTACTATATATATATATATACAGTTTTATATAAGAAAATTTGTAACCGTTTTTATGTGCATAGAATTTAGTGTTAATGCAAACTTGTTGTCATATCTGCAGAGCTTTGGGAGATTACAAACAATATGCCGAACATTCTGAGGTAAATATATCCTAACGTAAAATTTAACAGTTAATTGTTTTTACTATCTGGAATAATATTGAATTTATTTTATGTTTATAACAGAGTAGCACATGTGAGGTGCAATCATTTCCAGATTTTTTCCGTTGTGACGCATTACAATGACAAGAATAAATGTATAAATGAAGAAGCTGAACGCTGCTATGTAAGTTTCAGTTTTTTAAATAAAATAATTAATATTATATATGTTAAATTTTTTTCTCAAATTCTAATATTAACTTATTTTTGAAACAGAACGAAATGATGGAACTCCAACATCAAACTCAGGAGACAGGGACCGACCCCATACCAGATGAGCAGCTGTCGCAATTGGTTTTCAAGAATCAGACAGCTTACAACGTTGGTCTTGGCACTCGTAAGAAGCCAACGTCATCTGCACGCAATAATGGTAATTCGGACAATGTCTCTCTTCGAGACGAGTTAGTCACCACCAAAGACGAGCTGCAGCAGACTAAGGAGAAGCGCTACAACAGGTCACGGTGGACCACGAGAAGAAGATGATGGACCACGAGAAGAAGATGGAGCAGTTGGAACAGCAACTGCTGGCTTTCCGTCAGATGTTCGAGGCCTCAATGAGTCATGGTGCATCGGGCTCGAGCGTCCCCCCATCACAGTAGCAATTAATTATTTTTGGTTTTGTATAAACATTTGAACAAATAGATTTAATATAATATTTCTTTTTTCTAAAACAAATTTCAATATAATATTTCGTCATTAATTACATTTTTTTTCAACTAAATTAAATATTTTAGACCAAAAAATAAGTAAATTACTAATTTTTAAAAAAATAAATTTTTTTACTTTTAGCGTCGAATATTTCGACGCTAATAGTATACAAAAATGGCCGCTGTAAGCGTACATATATTTCTTTTTTAATAAATGTTAGCGTCGACGAGTTTCGACGCTAAAGGTGACTTTGAGCGTCGAAAAATTTCGACGCTAAAAGTAAAAAACATGGTCGCTATAAGCTTACATATAATACTTTTTTAATATACTTTAGCGTCGACACCTTTCGACGCTAAAAGTTTAAATTTTGCGTCGATATATTTCGTCGCCAAATATACAATATAGCGTCGAACATTTTACTTTAGCGTCGAAATAAATTGGACGCAGAATACTGTTTTTTAGCGTCGCAGTTAATTATTTCGACGCTAAAAGTGGTTTTCGTCGACATTTTATCGTCCATTTTTTGCGTCTAATTTTTTCGACGCTAAATATCATTTGCGTCGAAATCGTCACTTATTGCGTCGAAACAATTCGACGCTAAATGGTCTAATTCTTGTAGTGAATCTTTTAGCCAAAGGAAACACATCCTTGGCTGACTCGATTAAGCTTATTCATGCAAGCCATGCATGGCGATGGCGCGGCATTGATAAATTCTTCGTTGATGCAAGTCATCTAGGTTTCCATGGGCTGTTTTGAAATTACGAATGAAACAAACGCCAAACTGAAAATTGACTCGTGTCAATTAATTGATTTTGTTAAATAATTAATATTTAGAAATCATAATATTTATCGGATATAATATTCCATAATCTCGTTGATGTTTGTCAAACTGAAAGATGTCAAAATATCTTTGTTAGCTTTTAGGAGTTGATCTAGAATTGGGTTAATAAGAATTTTTTTTATTATTCCTCGTCAAACACAAGTAGCCTCCACCAGTTTCGTAAGCCATGAAAAATCATATAACTTTCCCAATCGTGCATGGCTAGCTTAGTTAATAGAATTAAGGGAACGTAAATATTATTGAACCTTTATTGGTAGGGAATGATGAAAGCAAATTAAACAATGAATCCATCACTACAAGAATTATGGCTTTTAGCGTCCAAATATTTAGCGTCGAAACATTATGCGACGCTAAAAGTTATTTTAGCGTCGAATATTACTTCGACGCTATATGTCATATTTTTAGCGACGGAATAAAACTTCGACGCAGAATATTAATGTTTGGCGTCGAAACTATATTTCGACGCTAAAAACAGAACTTTAGCGTCGAAAAATATTCGACGCTGAATAATTATTATTTTGCAATAATTTTTGGTGCCAGATATTACACTTTTAGCGTCGAAACACGGAGTCGACGCCAAAAATATAATTTTAGCGTCGAACATATATCGTCGCTAAAGGTGTATGAAGTTTCCACCGGCAAATCCTTGACTCTTTCGCGTCTAAATTCAATTCGACGCTAAAAAACGGAACAATTAGAGTCGAATGTGAATAATCGACGCCAAAAATAATACTTTTAGCGTCGAAAATTTTTCGACGCTAAAGAGTTATGAAGCTTCCACCGACAGGTCCTTGATTCTTTCGCGTCTAAATTTAATTCGACGCTATCTTTTTGATATTTAGCGTCGACAAAACGGTTTCGACGCTAAAAACGTATACAATTAGCGTCGATTTT